>JAMLFY010000075.1:0-80835 GCA_030441495.1 Dalbergia oliveri
AAAGAGCAAAAACTCTGTGAAAATTTCTCCTCATCTTCTTATAAAGCTCATTACATCTTGTAATAATTTTCTTTTGTTATAAAATTCTTCTCTCTACATTGCTTCATTGTTCATACGTTCTTCCAAGGAAGAATAGGTGGAAAGAAGTAATTCAAGTTATCCCAAGTCTTTCCTTGTATATCTTAAGGAAACTTCAATGTAGGTTAGTTTGAGTTGCAAGCCCAAACACAAACCTTTGTATCATTGATCTAGTAGTGATCGGTGTGAGTTTATCTTGGAGAAGCTAGTCAAAGATTACATGCAATGTGAGGGAAAGGTGTTTTATTGGTTACGGTTTAGGGCTTGGGAAAGGCTATTGTAAACTATCTAAGTTCTTTCTTTGCCAGAAAGGTTTTAGTGAAACCTCAATAGTGGTTGAGTAATGGATGCGGTAGGTTGCCTAAACCAGTATAATATCTGTAGTATTTTCTTCTCCTTTATCTTGTTTATATTCACTGTCCTTTATTATTCTCTTATATCCGCTAAAGTTATTTATTGAAACATCTATTACTAACATCCTTCTTAGAAAGCTACTTTCTAAATCTTCTAACATTGTTTCCATTACACTACAAGCTCAACGCTTGATAGTTTTGGGTTTGAAGTTTCACTTCTAAAAGGAAGAAAATTAAAACGAAGCATGATTCAACCCCCTTCTCATGCGCTTTTTTACCTACAACATTGGTGAAGTTGTTGTGCTAGAAATCAAGTGTGGGGAAGCCTTTTTGAACCAATTGTGGTCTTAAAAGAACTCCAGGTGAATTGTGGGTGAATTGGTGAAAATTTTTGTAATTAGTCTTATCTCTTAAAAAAATAAAAATAAAAATAAATAAAATATAATAAAAAAATAAAAATAAAAAAGAGAGAAATCATTATTCGCCGCTTGCTTTGAATAACAGTGCATCACTTGTGTAAGGTTGCATCAATAAGGATTCTTTTGGGATCACCATTGGTTTGATTTTGGCTTCTCATTCATATATCCTTCATGTAAGTATATACCTTTGCCTCTCCTTAGCTTAAGTTTAGCCCACATATCCCAAATTCTATCCTTCCCTAACCTCAAGCCCGTTACAACCCCGAATAAGACCTCTTGATGCATGCTTTTGCTTGTGTTTGAATTGTGGTGATTGAGATGAAGGCAAGCTTATGGAGGGCATTGCATAGTGAAGTGTTTGAGTGTTGCATTCCCACACACACTTGAGTGAACTGAGAACATACATCCATGTGAGAATCCAATCTAATCACTCATTTTCTGACTAGATCTATGCTTGTTTTAAGCTCTTGTTTGATGGTTGAGTTGCCGATTTTTATTGTCGGTGCTTGTAATTGTGATCAATTGGGCTTCATTATCTTCTTTTTCTAACTCTTTGTAAATATTCCTTCTTCCTATCTTTTTCAGGAAGTTTATCCTTCTCCCTTTTGCTTTCCTTGTTTTTTCTTTGTTTTGTCTTTACGCTCCTTGCATGAGGACATGCAATTACCTAAGTGTGGGAGAGTTGATAAACATATATTTTGTAAATATTTTCTTTCTTGCACTTGGTGCTTTTGTATTTCTTTTGAGCTTAACTTCCATGAGCTAATCAGATTTTTGCATCTAACTCTCTTTGCACTCAATTTTGCATTGTAACTTTAATTCAGTAGCTTTGTGCAATTTTGGTTTTATCATGATCAATTTTCTTAACAGAGTGATTTGTGGATATTTGAAGGGTCACCCTTAAGAGTACATTGCAGAGTGGAGCTTTGGAGTGTGCGCTGAGAGAGAAGCTGGATTAAGGTCTAGGAGCTCATGGATGGAAGATTGCCTGGATAGCTTCGCCGCATCTAGCAGTTTAACTTTAGTGAGCCTGGAAGTCTAAAGCATCATTAGGACCAATGGCAGCTTTGTTGCAGCGAACAATGGTCGCAGTTTAGCCTATGAGTTAGCGCCAATAGAGATATTGAAGTCCACTCGTAGCGCGAGTTTGCGGGTCGAGTTTGAAAGTTTATTTTTTCAATTTTTACCCACTTAGGCCATTTAATGATGATGAAATGCTCTAAATACCCGAAGTCCGAAGCATTCCTTTCCATTTTGGAAAATAGAACTAGGTTTTGAAAGAGCTCTCTTGCTTCTTCTTCTTCCTCTCCTCTTTCAAGAACACACTCCTACACATAGTTTTTGTTATTTTTATGCAGGATTTTCATATCCTGATTTCTTTAGCTTTCTTCTTTCTCGTTTGTAACCTCCCTATGAAGAGAGTTCTCTTGCTAGCTTAAGGGATTCAAGAGCTAGGGTTGTGTTTGAAACATTTTGATCTTAATGTAAATCGTTGGTGTTGTTCTCTTTCTCCTTGTGTTTCCTTTCTTCTCATTTTTATTGATTGATATGCATGTTGAGTAAAGTGCTGTTATGTGTATGTGAGCATGGTTTGTGAGCATACATGTCCTAGCTTGTTGATTGAATGCATGCTAATTGATTGATTAATGATCATTTAATTAACTAAGAGAATAGAGTTAATTCTTGATTGAGAATTAGGCTATGACAATTGTCATTTAATTTGATTTGTACATTTGGGTGTTGTGATTGCAATTATCTAAATGTATGTGCTTGATTTTATCCTTTAGTTGATTGACTTTAAGGAGAATTGCTAATAAATTGTGTGATTGCATGATTAACACATAGTTCCTTGCAGGTGTTTGATCATTTGTTTATGTTGATGATTAGCACTCCTTAGCTTGAGAATTTCCTAGACTAGCTCTCTTTTATTATTGTTAATTTCAATTACTTGCTATTTCATTTTCTCATGCAACAAAACCCCTTTAAACTCTAACTGATTAGTTTAGCTTTCTTGTAAGATGACCTGGGTTGCACACCACTATCTAGGTGCCTTGTGCAACTCAGTTGGGAATTAAATTCCTTTTAAACTTGGTGTTGACAATGGCTGGCTGCCATTGATGTTAGCATCCTTCCTACATGGTGAATTGGTAGAAGAAGTGTACATGAAGTTACCCCTGAACTTGATGTCACTAACAAAAGGTTGGAATGCAAATTGGAAAAATCCCTATATGGCATAAAACAAGCAATCAGACAATGGAATGCTAAGCTCACTTCTATCCTCCTTGAATTGGGTTACAATCAATCCAAACTAGATTACTCACTATTTGTCTAGGGAGATTTAACTCCTTCACCGCCATACCTGGTTTATGTAGATGACCTTGTACTATCAGGGAATGATCTTTTTGAAATCAGGGAATGAAGCAAATTCTAGATGATTTATTCAAGATCAAGGACCTAGGACAAATGAAATTCTTCCTTGGGATGGAAATTGCTCACTCCTCAAAGGCCATTGCACTGTACCAATGAAAATATACCATTGATTTCCTTAAGGACTATGGAATGATGGCTGCTAAGCATCTTCAACTCCCATGGACTACTATTTGAAACTTCTAAAACCTCTGGCACACCCTTGGTAGACTCTACTGGCTATAAACGCCTAGTTGGCTGCTTATTGTATTTGTCTCATACTCGCCCCTGACATTTGCTATGCAGTAGGTCGACTAATTCGATTCCTTCCTGTTACAAACCTTCATCAACAAATAGCCTTCAGAGTCCTTCGGTACCTCAAAGGTTCTGCTACACTTGGTTTATTCTTTCTAGCATCTTCCTGATTTGTCCTTGAGCTGGCTTTATTGATGTCTATGGGCATCAATGACATACACCACTATCTCACATATTGCTTCTTCCTAGGAAACTCCCTTGTCTCATGGAAAAGTAAAAAGCAACAGACAATAGCTTAGTCCTAGGCAGAAGCTAAATAGGGTCATTAGCTCTGGGCACATGCGAAGCGCAATGGCTCACCTACTTGCTCAAGGATCTTGGAGTTGTGATCAACAAGCCAAGTGATGATTTCTGTGACAATCAATTTACTTTACATTTTACAGGGAACATCGTGTTTCATGAATGCACTAAAAACATCAGAGATTGATTGCCATGAAGTCAGAGATAAAGTTTAAGAAGGGGTCATTCACTTACTCCCCATCTCCACTATTCTCCAAGTGGCAGACATACTTGGAAAACCAATTGCTCCAAGCCCATTTTCCATCAATCACTCCAAATTGCTTCTAACAAACTACTCTCTAACTAAAGTTAACTAACTCCTTTATTAGGTAACACCCACAGAAGTTAGTTATCACTTAGTGGACTTCGCTAGAAGTTTGTTAACTTTTCCACCAATGTATATAAGATCATGTACTCATTTCAATTTCTCAATTCAATCATTATTACAAATTCAGAAGTTATCTTCCTCTTGCCTTCTTTCTACCTTTCCTGCTTACTGCTTTTGTAGCAAGAGTTTTCCTCTTGATACCATTTTTACACTCTACATTATACCACTTGTCTTCCAAGTTCAATTTGCTCCTAATGTCTTCATGCCACATCTCCTCCTTGTTCTAATCCTTGGAAATATTTAGGAGGACTCCTTGTACAATTTAGGGCTATTAACATGGCTCATTGAGTCGTCCTATGCAAACTCCATAACCATAGGTCCTGCCAATAAGGTTGGGGCAGCCTCATGGGTCATGAAACTATGAGTTTTAACTATCTTTGTGCTCTACTAGACAAGGTCCTCTCTTGGCGAGGGTCTTGAGTTCTCCAAAGTTCCTTCCATCATAACAGAATTTGAAAGAAGATGGAGATGTAATATCTAAATAACACTAATCATGAATAGAAACCAATATTCAAACAACACTAATTAGATTAGAACATGATTTAGGGATACAAATTTATTCATTGAAGAGGTTACATAAGATTTACAAGTTTAGGTAAACTCTAAGTTTGATTATTTGAATAGTAACATTATAGAATATAAAATATAATATTTTATATAATGTGACATTAAACATTATAGTATTAAAAATTTATTAGCTTTATACTATCAAACATTATTATATCAGGTCCTATATTATCCGGCCTAAGGGTGTCAAATGGCCCTCAAATTATTAAGATCAAAGTAACATAATAGTAATTGGAATGCAATACGGCTGAAGTAACACTTGGGAGAGTCGGTCTACAAAATGATAGTCTATATACAACCTCTAAAGATCATGACTAATTACTTAAGAGAAGTTTCAGCATGCCTTTACTAAATAAGCCATATAAACAAAGTAAGAGGTAAAACATTTTCTTTATCTAGCTTCCATCAATGACATAGTTACTTCGTTGGTTGAAGATGTATGCTTGACATATGAAGATTCTCTCCATTGTGGCCTTTTCTATTAAGTAACCAGGCTCTTTGGTTGCGGGAAACCCCTTCACTATTCAACATCACAACCACAGATGCCATATTTGGCCTATCACTGTTTGTTGCAAACATAAAAGACCAATATTAATGTACTCGACAAGCTTTGTATAACATGAATGTGTCCCCCAAACAACTATCAATTAATGTCATTGGCATGTTCTCCTTCCACAACCTCCATGCCTGCAATATAATTCAAACTAAGGGTTATTAACCACTTAATTTCATGAAAACGTATTGTAGATATTTTTGTTACTTACATGCCCGATAAGATTATTACTTTGGCTTGGAAATGAAAATGTCCCTTTGTTTTTCATGCCACTCACAATCTCTAGCAATAATATGCCAAAGCTAAAGACATCTATTTTATGGAAAATAATCCATCAATGGCATATTCAGGTGCCATATAACCACTTGGAAGAAATCACAAATGAGTTAATATTCGTATACAAATAAACATGGAATCATTGAAGATATTTACTTAATATAGATTAATTTTGACATATTGTCAAAATCGAAGCTTTTTGTAGAAATATCTAACAATATGCTCCTATATGTAAATCTTTTAAGATAATAAGTCTGAGAATCAATTTTTTGCTAACGTGTTATACATAATTGGGTATCTATGTTAAGCATTTTTACATGCATTAAAATTAAATTCTACTTACTATGTACCAACTATTCTACTTGTATTCCCCTCAATTTGATCTGCTCCACATTTCTAGCCAAGCCAAAATCTGAAATTTTTGGATTCATCTCATTATCTAGTAAAATGTTACTTGCTTTAAGATCTCTGAATGATCCTTAGTCTGGAATCATGATGAAGATAAAGAAGTTCGAGCAATTCCATTTATAATGAAGTTAGGCCAATCAAGCGTTTACTTTAGAACAAATTGTCAAAATTTTCATTATGTTAACTAGCTTTCAATTAGAAATAAACTATTAAATAAATCAAACATTTATTAGTCATAATATCAACAGAGATACCAACCGAAAAGAAAAGAATCTAGACTTTTGTTGGGCATATATTCATATAGTAGCATTTTCTCCTCCTTTCTTCAATGCAATAGCCAGTAACTTTAACAAGATTTTCGGTGTTGGTACTTGCCACATAATATTACTTCATTTTTAAATTCTTGTAGTCCTTGTCCAGAAGCCTTGAAAGTCTTTTGACAGCAATCTCTTGCCCATCTGGTAGTATACCCTGGGTATCATAGTTGGAGAAAATTCAAAAGATAATGATATACTTGATTAGATGGTTTGAATAAACATAATAATAATAAATGACTAGAAGTTTTTTTTGCTTGTACTAAAACTGTGTTTCATAATACCTTGTATACGGTAAAACCACCTTCACCAAGCTTTTTGTCAATTGAGAAGTCACTGGTGGCATTAATTACCGTAGTAAGATGGAAGAAGGGAAGCTCCAAATCTTCTTGTCCTCCTTCATCTTTCTTTCTGTTGGCAAGTTTTTATCTGTTCTCTTTGCGACCAGTGTCAGTAAGAGCAAGAAGAAAAAATGAATCATCACTTTTAAATTTATCTGCGTCTTTTGTCCAAATGAAAACCTGTCTATTATGCAATCTTAGGTGAAAAATGCATCAATTGCATTGTGAGGAACAGGTTAAAAACATCATCCAAAGCCTTAACCATCAGAAGAATATAAAATAAATTGTGACAATTTTTTTGGTTATAAAGTTCTTTTGAGTGCTTGACTTGCACCTGCCATAGAACGAAACAAACTCCAGAAATATGAAATTTAAAAGGCTAATTGCCCAAGAAATTTACCTGTGTATTTTCTTTTGGTCTTGTAGATGTACAAAAAAGAGTAGCAGAACAAAGACAAACAAAATTGGGATTGTAATTTCCAAGCCTATCTTCTTATGTCCATGTTCTGCATCTCCATTAGTAGCTTTACAAGAAACAGCGACAAGTTAGTTCCAAATACGAGTGTTTCCATCAAATTTTATTATAAGATGAGCTTAATTTATATGAAGTCACGGGATAAAATCTATCAAACAATACAATAGATGATTAAATTATAGTATAAAAATTGAACAGAAATTAAACTTGTATATATAGAGATAGTTACAAGAAGATGGAAGCCTTTACCTGTCTCTGGAGCAGCCATTCGAATATATATATCTTGTCCACTTTCTATAATTCTCAAATTAAAAAGATCACCAAACCAAATAGCGCAGCCACTACCTGCTCCCCTGATATCTAGATTTGAATAAGCTGTGCATGAACAATTTCCCAAGCATTTGGCCTTGCAATCCTCAAGTGTCATGCTTTCATTGACCCAAGATTGTGTTGTATCTGGTAATTTCAAGCCAGTGAATCTGCGAAAACCATCTTTGTCTTTGACGCCACAACTCCATGCTTCGCTGCGCACACAACCTTGTGACCAGTCCATTGCTTCCCAATTTTGGGATGATTTTGGCTTGAATCCTTCCAAACACTGGCAAATAGGCGACTGACCATCAACGCAATTCCCATTTGGGCCACAAAGGTTATAAGAATCACAGTTGTCTCTTGGTATAGAATGGTAAATCCTCCATGTCTTGTTCCCTGGAATCCATGTGAACCGTTGACGAAGATAAAGGGTTTGGTTCATAACAATTATTGAAATCACAGACTTATTCTTGAGGTTGTATGTGAAATAAAGCTCATTTGAATTGTTGACAAAATTGTAGTCATAAACTGGATTTTCTCTCATTGTAGGTGAACCACTGAATCTGATGCCATTCCAAGGGCCACTCCTATAGGACTCAACCAAGCCCTTCCACATTACCATTTCTGGATTGCAAGTAGGGACAATCCCCCAAGTAAAGTCTCCAGTAGAAGGGTCATCCCAACTCTTCCAAGAAGTAAAGCGCCGGTTAAGGCCAGTCTTGAGGTTCCATCCAAGTTTCATCCCTGGCAACATTGTATCAGAAGGGTGGTCGAAGCTCTGCCACAGGAAATTCTCTCCACTGTAACTGTCACTATTTCCATCTCTGACTACTAGATTCCCAGTGTCTAAAAGCTGCACAATCGGACTCAAAGAAGTCTCGGTTGTTGTGTTTGTGGACCAAAGAAGACTCTGGGTCTGGCTGAGAAGGGCGAGGCTTCCCTCTTTGCATAGGATCAGCTTGCTGGAGTTGTCTTTGGCGGGGTTGTCACGGTTGGCAACCCATACAATAGTTTTAACTGGGATGTTTTTGTACCAGATTCCTACGTAGCGGTTTGTAGAATTACCTGGACTGAAGAAACCCAACTCAAAGGTCCCATCCTTTGAAATCAAGGTGGTGCCATCGGTAAGTGACTGGGACTGGGTAATTGTATCAATTGTACCTGTGCAAGAAATTTGAGTGAAGAATGATAGGAGCTTGGAAATAGCAAACAAAGCTTGAAGGATAGCCATTTTTCCCCCTTAATTGCAGTAGTTACAACAACACAAGTATAAATGTGAATATTTGGCAATAATAATATTTGATTGTTGAAGTAAAATGAATACAAAGGAACCGGTCCTCGCGGGCTGAATTATGCGTTGTATCAGTTCAGTTGACCATATCCTTTACTTATTTCTAACCAAAAAAAAGAAAAGAGTTAGTGTTATTTGTACATATCACGTCAATTCACCTCATCTATTATTAGATGAATGGAAATAATTAAATATAATTTATATCTCATTCAATAATTAATTAGATATAAATTGAGATTAATTATATCCCATAAAAATAAATAACTTTTTTCAAACAAAAGAAAGAAGATACCCTGGTCGGCAAGGCACGAAGACTAGCGACTTGTCAGTGACGAGTAGAAAGTGATTTTTTTTCTTTTTCTCTGTTCTATGTTGAAAATATAGGCCATTATCGTTGACGCGGTGATTTTTCTTTGTTCTATGTTGAAAATATGTGTGTAAGGGGTTCTTTAATAAGAGGAAAAAAAAATGCCCTTTTACTTATCAAGACAGCGTGACCCAAAAAAAAACAAAAAAAGAAAAAGCCTACGATGGTCTAGAAGTGTGTAATGAGTTCACTTGGGACACTCTAACGACTTATCTATCATGTACTAGTGGGCATGAGAATATTAATTAAATTTAATGTAAAATGAATAATATAATTGGAGCAATAATTATCATAATAATATGTTATATAAATGAATCATAATAATGTAATGCAATCAAGTTATGTTTTATTTACCTTGAGGTATATTAGTTACAGCATGAGTATAAAAAAAAGACAAAAATATGTTAGTCACAGCATGAATCCAAATTAAACTGCTAGTATGCTTAAGTCTATAAAACAATATTGGCTCAAAAACAACTACAAACTACCAAAACTTGGTGAAGAACTAAAATCTGTTGGGAACACATAATCGTTAAGCATAGATCCGCATTGATTGTGCAAGCATGCATTTCACATTGTGACTAAAACATGGCAATCACCTTATGGCTATCATTTTATTATTATTCAAAATTGTATTAGGTCCTTCCTAGTACAAGTGCTGAAAATTGGATTGCAAAAGCCTGGATCATTGAATCTTTCTTTATCAAAAGGAGATAAATCTCAAAGTGATTCATTTCCTTTGATAAAATTAATTCCCTTTCATAATGGTGTGTTCCTTTATAGATCATTATACAATTGTGTTTATTTTAGACTTTTCAAGTTCTAATCACATCAAGGAAATTTGTATATCATTTTGAAATAAAATTTTATTCCGATAAACTATGTGACAATTATAAGTCTCCCAAACCATTTGCCCTTTCACAAAAATTTTCTCATCATGATATAATCACGTTCGTTAGAATTACTTTAGTTAAAATAAGATACAACCAACTTTATTTTGTATGTAAACTGCAAGCTTGTTCAGAAATTTAAAAACAGGTTTCATTCACTTAGAAAACTTTCCCTTCAATTAGTACTCATCAAGCTCTAAAGAACATTATTTTTTTTCACCTTGATGAAACAGGAGGGAGATAAGAAAGCTTCGCAATTATTTTCATAAAATTTTTATAGTCATTTTAATGTGACAGATGCTACTTTTATTGGATAATATGAAATTTCGAAGTTCAATGTAAAGCTAAAATATTGGGGTAAAGGTCGCATAACATGTGTTTTAGAACAAACTTTGCAATATTTTTAATGACAGATGCTACTTTTGTTGGATAACATGAAATTTCCAAGTTTAATGTAAAGCTAAGATATTGGGGTGAAGGTTGCATAACATCTATTTTGACACAACTACTACAAATCACATAAAAGAAATTTATGTCAAATTATGCAGGTTACATAGTTGGTACCAAGTTTTGATTAGTCTCTTTTTAAATCACCATTTGCTGAAGATATAAAAGCAAAAAATTTCCTTTTTAATTGTCTTTTCAGGAAAAAAAAAAAATATCCTATCTAGAGATGAATCCTTACCTGCCATCCTAGTTTACTTTGTGCTAAGCATTATGAGGACAACTCTTTCGTTGGCAGCAGGAGGCATAAACCAAGATTATGAATCCAACTTTAGGATGCTACACTAATAGTACTAATTAAACTTATATTCATGGGCCAAAATGAAGGAAACTCATAGAAGCAAAATCTATTCTCATTGTAACACCCTTCAGACCATAAAGTTATACTTAAGTCATAACCTTATAATGAGTAGTTGTTACTTGTTATCTCTACTTGACCTTTGATGGAGTATATACATATTACATATGAGCCTGCTTTTCGTGACAAACATAAAATGCTTTCTTTCTAAATTGTTAAATTTGAACATAAATAATATATAAAAAATACATAATTGTATTATTAACAACAAAGCAACATATATATATATATATATATAACTCTGTCAAACCCTTACCCTGGTTTACGAGGAACCTTTTAGTCCAGGTAGGGTACTACTCAATATTCACTAAAAAGAGAATAAGAAGGCTGACTAAATTCTCTATCATCGATTCATCAAAACTTTGGACCCTTATGCTAGTGCTAGTTGAGAATCTCCACAAAACAATCACCATCATAGCAATCTATGTAAAAATATAATAACAGCAGTAAGCAAAAGATCAATCCAGAGGAAAAATACTAGTCTACTACATAGTGATATCTGACATAATGTTAAATTAATTAAGATATCTTCGATTTCTTTTGAAATATGCTTTCTTGGTTAACATAGTATTATGAGTGTACTTATGCTTGAGAATAAAAAGGTTATAGGATTCGTAAGATAATTGCTCGGTATTCCTGGTTGTTTACATAATAATTATTTGGTTCATTTCATTACTTCTTGGACACAATCTTATTCTGAACTTTAAGCTTGGAATAGAGTTCATAGGATTCATGATGTACTTCTCATCTGATGTAGTTCTAGCGTGTAACACCTCGTGTTACATTATGATATAGTTCACTTGTTGTAGTACCTCGTACTACAACCTGATATAGATCACACTGCGAATCCATGAGCTTATAATCAAGCAATTGATATGTAGTTAGTATCATTATTTTCTGTGACTTAACTTGGTTAGATACTTTAAACTTAATGGTAGAACTCATAGGACCGTTCCGATATACTTCTCTGTGGATCGTACTGTCAACGATGTAACGCCGTCACGTTATAACCTGATATAGTTCACTAGATGGAGTACATCTACTACATCTCATTTGATAGCCCCGCTATTCTTTCTCAGTACATCCCTTTCTCAAAATGATATAACGCCGTCGCAATTACAATCTGATATAGTTCCAAAGCATAGCACGTCTACTACTACCTGTGAATCCATGAGCTTATCATTAAGCAATTAATATTACATAAGGTGTATATCTTCAATTTTCTTTCTTCGTATGAAACTCTTTCATTTATTTAGAAAATCTCTTAATTATGAAGTAAAAATCTCTTCTTAATAGTTCTATATCTCATACTTTTGCTTTGAGATTTTCTTGAAATCTCCTTAACTCTTGTGAGATTTTCTCTATTAAGTCTCTTGAATTACTGATACTTTTCTCTTGAAAATCTCTTGAATTTCTTATGAGATATTCTCTTTAGATCTTCTGAAGTTTTATGATATATTTTTAAAAATCTTTTGGATTCTTATGAGATTTGTCTAAAATTTACTGAATTTTTTATGAGATTTTTCTAGAAAAACTATTATGAGATTTTCTTCAAAGTCTAGTAAACTTTTATGAGATACTCTGCTAATCTTTTATGAGATTTATTCACATGTAGAAACTTATAGAACTTCTTACATTATAATTCTTAAATCTTTCAGAAAATTAAACCAAGTGTATTGCTTAGATTTTCAGAGTTTTTCTTCTACGGATCAAAATCTCATCCTTTTTCATGAAACTTTAGCATTATACCTCAAAATACCAAACTTGCAAATTTTTAGAAAATATTTTTGGTTATGTTCTTGTAAAATTTTCTAGATTTCTTATTCTCTTTAAGGAATCAAAAATCTCTTCATTCACATAGTTAAATCTCTTACATCAATTTAATCAATTCATGAGTTTTCCAAGAATAGCACCTTTTACATTTATCAAATTCATATACACATGCATCTTGAAATAATTTCAGATTTCACCACATAATTGAAAGCATATATCAAGAGTTTATTTTAGCAAAATAGCCAAACAATCACAAAGCAATAAACTAGAATTTTTCCTATCTTTCTCAAGCTTTTGATCTAGTTTTTTTCCTTTCTAACCAAGCTTCAAACCCCCTTTTTCCAGCCCCTGTTTTGCGTTGCCACAAGGACCAAGTGCAAGGAAAAACAAAGTTTTCAATTGATCTTGATGTAGAGAAGATGTTCTTGAAGGAGTTTAGATGCTTTCCTAATAGTATCCTTTGTAGTTATGGTAGTTTGATGGAGTTTATTCAAAGAGAAAACTTGAAAATGAAGGAAGAAAGAAAGGAATGTGAAGAAAGGAAGGAAAACGTGAACACGTGACCAAACCGAGAAGAAAAATGGCATTTCATTTCTTTTTTCATTTTTATAAAAAGCCTACTTGGGGACCAAGTAATAAGCATGCCTATTATCGGATCAATTTGCCTTGTTTTTGTATTAGAAATGTCTATATTTATTTGATCGTCTAAGTAAAAATTATTTGGATTCTATAATATAAATTATTTTTACCAACTAAGAGTTTTGGTGTACCGGTTATTACCACTTCGGTGTACCAATTATTACTATTTTGGTACCGATTCATACCTAATCAATTTTACTGGGTTAAAAATATTTATTTAACTTTATCATTATTTTTTCAATGTCCTTATACCAATTATATGTCTTATTCTATATCTCTGATTAAAATATTATTATATTAAATTTTAATAATATTTAATGAGTTTTCATTTTTTTTACAAACTCCTTATATTATTCTAATCATAACTGTATCTGTTGGAATTTTCAAAATCCCTATAGATTATTCACAATTAATTATTTTATCACAATAATACTAAAAAATCGGTTTACACTCATTGTATTTCAAACTTAGTTTATGGCTACTCTATTCTATAAAGTAAAAGTACTTCACCAACCTCGTGTAAACTAATGTATTCAAAATAAAATTTAAGCAAGTGAAATGATAGTAACTAACCATTGTGAATGAACATATTAGTTGGAAACTGAGATTGGAAATATGATCTTAGGATGGCTAGAAGGAAAGAAGAAGGAATAATAAAAAATCCTTCACCGAGTTTAGTGCTGCACGTATATCTCTCTATGTGAAATACACACAAAACATGGAAGGTATAGTGCTGGAAAAAAAGTCAATTAGAGACCTTAAATAAGCTTAAACAAACATTAACCTCATAGGTCACTAAGAATACAATCCTTGTTAGCTCAAGACCCTTCAGAAAGCTATATTTTGAGTGACAACAAAACAAATTTTGATAAAATATTTTGAAGAATGGACTAATATTTCAATTGAGCCTATGTAGCATTTTCAGGATTATTCTTGTATGCATTAATTCAATCAACAAGTAGGTTTTTCACAGATATATTGTTTTTAACATGATTTTAATCTCATTCAAAGAGATTTAGAATCTCAATGATGTGAAAAATAGCTCTAGAATGAAATGATGTATACTGGACACACGAGAAAGAAATTCTCATAGATCATAAACTAAGCTCATTTCTTCAGAAAGTGCAATGTTGTGATGATATCTATCCTTTTGAAGAAGATAATGATTACTATCTTCAGTCAATATGAAAAGAATATCAACAAGCTCTAATTGAAGATGAAGATCAAAGAGAAGTTAAGAAATTGAAAGTGCCTATTAGAAAGCACGTGAAGTCAGAATCCTTTTTACAAAAAAAGGAGGAAAAATTTTCAAATTTCAAATTAAAGTCAACAACCAAAAAGGGTTGACATTGATATCTCCTTTCATAAAGTCAAATCGTCTTAGCTTTTAGAAGGAAAAGTTCAGAAACTATGGCTAGAAAGTAAAAAGTAGTTTATAAAGCAAACACTTAGAAACCTTATTGTAGGTAGAAAAGTACACAAGAAAGGAAGGTTGAATCGTGTTTCACCTTTTCTTCGCCTTTAACTTCTTAAAAACTTTATCAACTATCAAGTTATGAACTTGAACTAGTCAGGAAGAACAACGTTAGTAACTTAGAAAGTAAACTTTCTGAATATGTAAAGAACGAAAGAAGATAAGTTTTCCAGAAAGTACAGTTAATAAAACGATAAATAAAAAGAGAGATGAAGGAAGAAAGAGGTCCTGAATAGGAGTTTTTATGGTTTCTGAATCCTGCATTCAGTTTCAACAACTATTGAGTTTCACTAAACCTTTCTAACTCCGAGAAAAAACAGGGATAGTCTTTACAATAGCCTTCCAAGATCTCACCAGTGATAAGTAAACAACCCCTACTATCACAAACCAAGTAGTTATTCACCAACCTCTTCAAGTTGAAGTAGTATTTGATCAGCCTCTCCAAACTAACCGTGATCAGTAAACTAACTGTTATTGTCTCATTGTGAGTAGTTTTTGACTGGCCTCTAAGCTACCTCACTCGATCACCGCTGGATAGAGGATACAAAGGTTTGTGTTTGGGTTTGCAACTCAAACTAACCTACACTCAAGCTTTCTTAAGATTGATGAATGGCTTGGAAACACTTGAATGACTTCTTTCTAGTTATTCTTCCTTGGAAGAACGTTTGAACAATAAAGAATGTAGAAGGAAGATTTTATGAACAAGGAAATTATTACAAGCGGTAAAGATCTTTATAAGAAGATGAAGGAAAAACTTTGCAACGTTTCAGCTTTTTTACGATGTTGAGTTATGTCTCTTTAAAATCAAAACATCTCTTATTTATAGAGGTCTTGCTTGTGACCATTGTCTTGATTCAGACCTCCCAAGGACACGTGTTGATCATTCATTTGTATCTTAAAAGGAAGTCTAGAAGAATAGCCTATCTATTTGTTAGAGTTGTTACAGAAGCCATTGTAATATGTGAGGTTTCTGATGTTCCTTCAGAAACTACTCTATTTTTGAATCGTGTTTCTGAACTTTTCTTCTAGGACCTGGGGTTGTTGACCTCAAAGGCAAAAGAAATGATAAGATAGATCTACTTCTGGGTTTTGACTTTTTCAAACTCAAAATTTGAAATTGAAAATTTTCCCTCCTTTTCTTGTAGAGCTTTCTAAAGTGTGGTAATATTTCATTGTTGATTTGTTGAGCTTCTGGTCTTCAACCCAATCCTCCTGATGATGAAAACATTTCGATTATGTTGATTGAAGATACTATAACACCTAGTTCTCAGAGTTTGCTTGATATCTTCATTGTAAACGTACTTTCTAATGTCCAGTGCTACTTTTTGAAGTCTCTACTCTTGGTTTCTTGTAGCGCGACTTCTTCTTCCAATCGTTAGCTCTTTCAAGCTTGAATAAGGGTATAATTTTACTTACTTTTTAGTTTCTATCTCTTAACATGAGATAAAGCATGTTTGCACATGCGAAGTAAAATATATCCTCGTTTGATTAAGCCTTGTTATGGTAAATGATAGAATTGTTTAATCTTGTAAGGAACTCAATATAGCCATTATTCATTCTTCAAAGCATTTTCTTTAAATTTGCTTTCTTGTCATTCAAAACTCATTATCACTTCTTAGAAGGTGTTCTGAGCTAACAATCTCTCTTTTTGATGATGACAAACTAATTTGAAGAAAATCTTTTGAAGAGATATTGAAAGAAATATTACTGAAAGATAAGAATGATAGTTCATATTCTTTCAACACAACACAAGAAAGAAGTTTAAGGAAGTTCTTTCTTAAGGCATGATTTGAAAAACATTTAGTAGCCTTAAGTGATTTGAATAATTACTGTTGTCATTTTTCTTTGAAAATGAAGATGGGCTTAATGTTCTTTTTGAAAGGTATCAGAGCAAAAAGTTTAAAGGAAATATCGTTTAAGCCTTGTTCATACAACCAGCTTGATTTTTAGTCAAAAGAAAACTTTCTAAGACCTAAGTGCTTGAATAGAAACAAGTAATACTTATGATATTTCATTTTGATTAATTCTATATTAAGCACATCTTTATCCAAACAAACTTTTCGAAACTAATGCTTTAGGATATATGATAAACGATATATGATAAACGTAACAGATCATGAAAGATTTTTCAAAGAAAACATGTTGAAGTTTATGTATTTTCTAATGCTCAGTGAAACCTTGATATGAACTATGCATGTTTTCTGAAGCTTATTAGGGATCAATCCCAAGATAAAGACAGAGCAAAGAGCTAGAGCATATGTACCAGGGCATCCATACATAAGATATTAGAGGCATAAAGATTACATGTGTCAGAGCATATAAAACATATATGATTTTCAAACATAACACAGAGATAAAGCAATAGAAACTGATATTTTTATTAAAAAAAAAGAGCATAAACAAAGCAATAAAGCCTAAAACAAGTTTTTTCAAAAGAATTCAAAAGAATGCTAAAAAAAAATCTCTAAGTAAGCTCCTCAGAAAAATCCCCCTGTCTTTCTTATCACATAAAATTTAAGATTTTCATCTATTTTCTTCTCCTCTTTTGTCATCAACAAAAAGAGGTGTGCTGGAAACAGGAACACCATCATCCTGACTTCACTAAGTATTTCCAATAACAACTCTTCATTCCTTTGAGTCAATGCTTCTAAATTATTTAACCATTTGTTGATGAGGCATTGCTCACGCATAAGCAATTGAACTTCTCTGTAGGTTGGTTGTGCTGGAGATGTTGGTTGTATTGAAGAGGATCACCACCTTGTCCAAGGAGGGGTTAGGTATAGTGAAAATAGGAGGCTTTTCTGCCCCTAAGAGAGACACAGGAGAAGAGACTTATTCTTTGAAGAAGTTCCCTTCTTGGAAGTAGATTATGTATCAAAAGATCTTGAGTTTGTCTCAGTTTTAGAATGAGGCCATGCAATGGTTAAGGGTGAACCTCTATATCTGATAATTATCTCAGCCTCATCAAAGTCTTCAAGAATAATCAGTTTCCTTTTGCCTCTTCTACCTTCAGCTTCTGATTTTTTCCATTTCTGTATCCCTTATTCTTAAACTCTGCCTTCTTAAACTAGAAGAAGCAGGACTGTTGGTCTCCTTAGGGTTCTAAGGAATTGAGAGTGTACACAGGACCTTCAATGTACTCATACCACTTGTTTGCTAGAGGATAGTGTAGATGTTTAAAGATCTTGGCAGCAAAACCCTATAAGGAACCACAACATTTCTCCTGTCCCTAGAGAAGGCATTTATCATATTATTAAAGACAAGTCCTGTAAATTTACCTTCCCCTTTGTCAGGAGACAAAACAGCATAATGTCCATCCCAACCAAAAGATGTGTGCTTCCAAGCCTTAGGAGTAGAGAAAATTGGATGTGCATAAAGACTTGCCTTGCATGGGTGTTCAACATGGCAGGAGTTATGTCACCAGGTTTGTGTTGGAGAATTAGTGATAAGGCTTGAGACTTCCTCCTGAGAACTTGGAGACCTATCCACCAATCTTCTTCTAACGAGCAGATGACACCATTGTCAGGAGCATGAATGATGGTTGAGAAGTCTGCGACGCTTAGTTCCATGTCAAAGCCTCTATATAAGAGGTTAGAATAGAGTCAGTACTTGGACCAACTAGGAATAAAAGGTTGTGACTATCCCAATGAAGACACAATCGGTCAAGTTGAACAAGCCTTCCCATCCCTAAAAGGAAATGACTTCAAGGAGAGAGAACTTGAACCATCAGTTCTCAGTTAGCCTTTTCCCTGAGCTATTGGTCGACGAGAGATGTTTTCTCCATAATGATCTTGATGCATCAGTGTCATTGAACATCTCGAAGTGTTCCCATGGAGCGATGTGACCTGAGAATGTTCCTTCAGCCATTTGGTGTGATGTGTGTGATGGAACGAGGAAAAAAGGTTAAAGCTTGAAGAAGATTTAAGTTATGGTTATGATAAGAGGCATTTATATCACTTATCTTGCTACATTAGCCTTTTACATGAGTTTTACTGAGTTATTAATGTAATTAATTAAGATTTTGATTTATTCCTCATTGTGTAATTTTGGAAGAATTATTGGCTTTTGTTCTGATTTTTAGAATAATTTGTAATTACACCCTTTTGCGTTTAACTTGTCACTTTGAGTATGGTTTTATGCACAGGAGCTTTGAATTGAGTGCAAAATGTAAAGAACAAGGCTGAGAACTCTTTCCATGGAGCTTGTAGCTACAATCAATTTGAGAAAATTTAGGAGCAAAATATAAGAGTTCTTGAGCTTATTTGAGAACATTTGCAAAAGGCATAATGAGAAATCTTTATCTATCTCTACAGCAATCGGATTGAGACAAATAAAGATATTTTGGAAAGCTCAAGAAGTCCTCTAAAATTTTCATGTTCAGCAAAAATCCTAATTCTAAGAGCATCTTGAAGAAAATTGAGTTGCAAGATTAAAGGTTGCTGATGTTCTGAGACGTTCCAACTTGACCTTTAGTTAATATTTTCATAATATCTGAGTTACAACATTCGATTAGCTTCTTTTGGTGGCATTGGAAAGCTTATTCAAGGGGCTACAATCGCTATTTCTAGTGTGAAGGACAAATTTGATTCTGTCCAATGCCGCAGGATAAATGAGCACTTGGAACGCTCAACGGTGCCCGAAAAAGTGATTTTTTATCAACAACAGCTCACGCCAATAATGCAAAACAACTCGTTAAATCAGTTTTTGGGCCTACTTTGGCCTTTTTTAGAGAGTAGTATATATAGGAATGTTAGAGGCTTTTACCCTAACTTTAACTCACTTTTAGGCTTTACACTTTTAGTTGCTATTATTCTCTCTCTACATCTCTCTACATCTCTCTTTTCTCCTTTGTATTCTTCTCTCTCTTAGGGATTCTGTTGGGAAAGATGCTCTTTCTTGGAGATTGTGACAATGATTATTGCTATTATTTTCAGGTTTTTTTTTATCTTCATTGTTGTAATCCTGAAGAGATGGAGGAGTAGATTTTTTATTGATGTAGGGATTTTGATGGATTGGGATGATATTTGAGACCATTTGTTTATATTGAATGCATTAGTTTTCTTAATGTTCTGAGTTTATTCCTTTAATTATAGTGATGATTGCTATAATCTTTTTTGGAATAACTAAATTGGCGATCGTTGTTTAGGGAAACCCTTTAGGCATAAATTTATAGATTTATTTATTTATGTTTGAGGGAGAACATTAGAATTAACTTTTCGATTGAAGTTAAACTATAGCAATTGGTTCATTAAATCAATGTAGTTTCCAAATAAATTGAGATCTCATTTATTAGTTATTTACATTGGTCAAATTCTAGAGGTCGATCAATCAGGAGTATAATTACCAGGAATTCATTACTAATAGCCACCAATGGATTTAATATTTGGTCAATGATAACTAGTTCCAATCTTAGGAATACCTTGTACTAGTGCCTTCTATGTTATTGCTATTATCTTGTTGCTATTTTCTTTCAATTTAAATTATTTGCTTTAATTCTCAAAACCCCTATCTTTTCAATTAAGTATTGAAGCCTCCTTGAGAGACGACCTAGGTTGTGCCCTTTACTACATTTTTTGTGCAACTTAGTATTTTATAAATTATTTTATTTATTTGTGAGCGGCATTGCATCAAATTTTGGTACCGTCGTTGGAGACATTAAAACTTAGTTGTTTAATTTTTCTATTTTTATTTTATTCCAGTTTTTATTTTATTTTATTTTTCTTTATTTACTTCTTTATTTCTTTATATTATTCTATTCTGAAAAAAAAAAAAAAAAAAAATTCTGTTCCCTTGTATGAAGCGTTCCCGTTGTTGGAAATTTGATAACTCTTGGTAATGAAATTGAGAAAACTTTGAGAAAAATCAACTAGGCAAAGCGTCAACAAGCCGAACCATCTAAGCGTTCTGAATCTCTATTTAGTGTTTCAGGTATATAGGTAACATGGTAGATAGGAATAGGACACTTAGGGAGCTTACTGCTCTGATTTCACCCAACTGCCCTTGGCCATTATGTACCCTAGGCTAGACAATGATTTTGAGCTTAAAGGGTATATGGTACATGATTTACCTAAATTCCATGGGCGTTAGAAAAGATCCCCATTAGCACTTAACAAGCTTCATATGGTGTGTTCAGCATTAGACCCAATAGGGTAAAGGTGGATGATGTTAAACTAAGAACATTCCCCTTTTCCTTTGAGGGTGCAAAGAAATTGGTTCTTCAACCTTCCTGAAGAGGTTGTAAATAACCTGACTAATGAAGAGGCTTTTCCTAGAAAGACATTTTCTAGCCTCCAGTAGCTTCTATCAGAAAGAGATCTTCTGAATATGCCAGACTCAATGAGACTCTATATGAATATTAGAAGCACTTCAATCTTCTTTATGCAAGCTACCCCAACCATCAGATTCCTAGCAACTCCTCTAGTACTTTTATGAGGAGTTTGTACCTGTGATAAATGTATGATAGATTCTGCTAGTGGAGGGACACTTTTGGATAAGACTCTAGTAGAGGCCCATGCTTTGATAGAGAATATGGCTACCAATTTTCAATAATTTGGTTCTAGGGTAGCCACAACCGCTAGAAGCCTTCATGGAGTGAGCTTGCCAGAGAATCCACTATTGACCTAGACTTTACAGACTTTACAACAACTTTTTGGCCTTATAGGAATTAATGGTGAGCCTAGGAGACAACTAGTAGTTCCTGAGGTCTGTGGCATATGTACTTCAAATTATCATAAACACTGATATGTTCCCATTGCAAGATGACTTAACCACTAGGGCAACAACATACCCCTTCTAGAGTCCACCTCAAAACTAGGCAGATTAGTTTCCATTCAGGAACACTTATAATTCCATCTAGGAAATCACCCCAATTTGAAGTAGGGAATTAATTCTCAACAATAGGGCCAACCTTTACAGGAAAATATATGGCACCTCATTAGAGACAACTGGCCTTCCTGGACCTCGATCTTCATACCCTATTATGACTGAGATGATGAAGATGATGATGGAGCAAATGTAGGAAATTAAAAAGAAAATGCCCAGCTAAGAGAGGAGGCGACTCAAATGAAGAATAATCAAAGCCAGGAGGCCCCAACTACCCCGTTACCTTCTCGACTGTGCTAATCCAAGGGGAAAGGTTTGTGTAATTACCCTAAGGTTTGGGATGAAAATTCCAGGAATCTAGGCCTACAGAGGAGCAAGACAAATAGGGTAAGAAGAAGTTTCTATTGGGTGCCCAATGCTCAAAAGTTTTGGATGCTCAAACAGTCCAATACTAAACTAGTGCGGCATCGCTCAAACAATGCTGCGCGCCAGCTGAGCATGCAAATGAAGAACTGCAAGAGAGCACTTCTGAGTGAGCACCATAGCGCTCAAGAGCTGCGGCGCTAGGCCGAGACAAAAAAGAAACTCGAAAGAATTCTGAGAGTACTGGAGTGCTCAGAAGGGCACCAAAGATGAAAATTTTACTCCTCCACTACCGTTCCTACAAAAGATGCAACCCAGGAAAGTCACTGGATATTTGGATTTAACATCCTATTCTTTAATTGGATGCAATCAAGAAAATTCCTAAATATGCAAAATTCTTGAAAGATCTGTGTACAATAAGAGGAAGATCAAGGGCAGTGGGGAGGACAAGGTGATTATGGGGTAAATGTTTCTTCCATCATTAAGCCAAGCAACCTGCCAACTAAGTGCAAGGACCCGGGCACATTTTATGTTCCTTGTGCCATTGGGAACTTGCATATCACAAGAGCCCTAGCGACCCTGGAGCTGACATTAATGTTATGCCCAAATCACTCTTCCAGTCCTTACACTTTGGAGAGCTCAAGCCAACCAAGTTCCAAATTTATTTGGCCAATTCGCAGCATCACAAGACTAGAGAGAGTATTAGAAGATCTTCTAGTCTAGGCAAATGATTTAATATTCCCTATTGATTTTTATATGCTTGAGATGGAGAATGACACCAATGCTAGCCATCCATTGATCTTGGGTAGACCCTTTTTGAAAACCTTAGACCCATGATTAATGTTCATGCTGGCACATTATCCATGGAGTGTGAGGACATGAAAATCCAATTTAACTTATTTGATACTATGAAGCATCCCATGAGGAACACTTCGTGTTTGGCATTGATCTCATTGATTCTTTAGTTGATGATGCTTGTGGTAATTTGCTTTGTAAGGATGCAAATCCCTCTTTCTCCACTTTTCTTCTTCCATGGGATATGATGCACCTGTTATTTTAGAATGTCCCAAGTTTTTAGATGCAGGTACACCACCCAAGTAGTAGTCATCAGTTTGCCAGGTGCTCCATGACCAGCCCATGTTGGGTAAGAAGCCTTGTGAGGGGCAGTGGATCTTGCTACATGAATCCCAAGCAAACTGATGGCTAGAAGGTCAAAGTCTAGATGGATGAGACTATTCTTGGTTACCCATGCACACCCTAATAGTGCAATTGAGTTGAAAAATTCTAGGATGACTCAGTGTGACATTGAAGGGCATCGCATGCACCTCCATAAGACCCCTAGGACTAAGGGCTTAGTTGTCTTATCTTTGGGTTGAAGCTGCACACCCTCCATGAGGGTCCTAATCGTCCAACTTAGGGACATTAAAGCAAAGTGCTAGGTGGAAGACAACCCACCTGAGATTTTTCTTTACTCTTCCCTTTCATTTTTCTGCATTCTATTTATTTTCATTTTAATTTTGAGTCTTGCATCATATTTATTTTTATTTGCATTTTAGAGGTCACATGCATAGGCTTACATCACATGCACTTTATTGACTTGCTTGGCATTGACTTTATTTGGTATTGCATGCTTGGTGAATTCGTATGATATTTGTATTGAGTATATGTACTTTTACCTGAGATTTTGAGCCTCTTTGATTGGACTATCATGTGCCATGTTTATTTGTTCATGTGTGCTTCCTCTTTAGATTTGTATTCTAGAACTTGCTTAGGGTCTTGTTTGAAAATATGTTTTCATGTGTATGTTTGAATATGATTGAGGCATTTTTCTTGTTTTTAGCCACCTGCCTATATAGCCAACCTTTGCATGTTACCATTGTTTAGCCCCTTTGAGCCTTATTGCTCATTCTTTTGTTTTAGTACATCCTTAGCCAAAAGTGAAAAACCATAAAATATCCTAACCTTTTAGGCTTAGGAGAGCATTTGTGCTTTTCTTATATATACTTGAGCATAAGTGTGGAGGAAAGCATGAGGACATGCCCTAATTTAAGTGTTGGGGAGGGGGAACAATGTGTAAACAAATTCAGCAAGTGAAAAAAAAATTGCAAGGTTGATTGGAAAAAAAAAGTTTGGTTGAAGGTGTGCCACATTGTAAAAGAAAGACCTGTAATTGTGTTTATTTGGACAAAGTGTACCCTTTGACACTTATGCTCTGGTGTATGTATTTGCTCTCCTTTGACTAGAGGTTTAGCTTACTAGCCTATATAATTACCCACCTTCACCTAAGCCCTATTACAACCAAAGGTAAGTCCTATTGATTCGATATGCATGTGTGTGACAAAATGGAGAATGAGACCGTGCAAGCCTATGGTAATGCATTTTCATTTGAGGTGATTGAGTGTGTATCATAACCCCAAACACTTGAGTGAATGAGTAGCAAACATTGACCTTGGGAGAATTTTTGTACTTGATCCATGCATCATATGTGAATTCTACTCGTGTGCTATGTTCTTGCTCATGCCTTGCTTGTTGCAATTCTCTTGATTGTTGGTGTGAAAAACTTATTGTTATGCCTCTAGGTTCATTGGATTGGTGTATTGTCATTTAATTTCATGCATAATGCATTTTAGGTTAGGAGTCTAGTGTAGTCCTTGCATACCTCCTCTTATCCATACCTTGATTTGATCTTAGTTTCACATGAGGACATGTGAAAGCTTAAGTGTGAGGGAGTTTGATAAGACGCATTTATGTCACTTATCTTGCTACCAAACATTAGCCTTTTGCATGAGTTTTATTGAGTTATTAATGTAATTAATTAAGATTTTGATTTATTCCTCATTGTGTAATTTTGGAAGAATTATTGGCTTTTGTACTTATTTTGAAATAATTGGTTATTACATCCTGTTGTATTTGACTTGTCTCTCTAAGTATGGTTTTGTGCACAGGTGGTTTGAATTGAGTACAAAATGTAAAGAACAAGGCTAAGAACTCTTTCCATGGAGCTTGTAGCTATAATCAATTTGGGAGAATTTAGGAGCAAATAGAAGAGTTTTTGAGCTTATTTGAGCACATTTACAAAAAGCATTGTAATGGGAAATCTTTATCTCTCATGGAATTGGATTAAGATAAATAAAGATGTTTTGGAAAGCTTAAGAAGTCCTCTAAAACTTTCATGTTCAGCTCAAAACCCAATTCTAAGAGCATCTTGGTCAAAGGTTGCCTGATATTTTGATTTTGTCCAACTTGATCTCCAGTTAGTATTTTTGCAATATCTAGAGCTACAAATATCCAATTGAGGTGATTTTGGTGGTGTTGGAAAGCTTATTCAAAGGGCTACAATCGCTATTCTAATGGAAAGAACAAATTCGATTTGTCTAAGTGCTGTAGCACTCAATAGCGCTCAAAAATAATTTTTATCAAAAATAGCTCACTGATCAATAATGAACATTCGTTAAATCAATTTTGGGCCCACTTTGGCCCATTTTAGAGAGCATATATATAGGAATGTTACAGACTTTTACCTTAGCTGTTAATTCACTTTTAGGCTACCACTTTTAGTTGCTATTATTCTCTCTCTAAATCTCTCTTTTCTCCTTCTGTATTCTTCTCTCTCTTAGGGATTCTGTTGTCAAAGATGCTCTCTTGGAGATTGTGGCAATGATTATTGCTATTATTTTCAGGTTCTTTTATCTTCATTGTTGTAATCCTCAGAGATGGAGAAGTAGATTTCTTTACTAATGTAGGATTTAGGATGGATTGGGATGACATCTAGACCCTTTGTTTATATTGAATGCATTGGTTTTCTTAATATTCTGCAGTTCTATTCCTTTAATTATTGTGGTGATTGCTATAATCTTTATTGGAATAACTAAATTGGCAATCATCATTTAGAGAAACCCTTTAGGCATAAATTGATAGATCTATTGGTTTATCTTTGAGGGAGAACATTAGAATTAACTTTCCAATTGGCGGTTAGGCTATAGCAATTGGTTCATTAAATCAATGTGGTTTCTAAATAAATTAAGATCTCATTTATTAGTTATTTACATTGGCCAAATTCTAGACATTGATCAATCAATAGTATAATTGCCAGTAATTCATTACTAATAGCCACCAATGGGTTCAATATTTGGTCAATGATAACTAGTTCCAATCCTAGGAATACCTTGCACTAGTGCCTCTCTATTATTGCTATTATCTTGTTGATATTATCTTTCAATTTAAATTATTTGCTTCAATTTTCAAAACCGCATCTTCCTAACTAAGTATTGAAGCCTCCTTGAGAGACGATTTAGGTTGTGCCATTTACTACATTTTTTGTGTAACTTAGCATTTTATAAACTATTTAATTTGTTTGTAAGTCACGCAGTCTTGCATCAGGTTACAAGGGAAGAAGGTTTGAGAGAAGAGTGTTGCGGTTACAAGGAGGAGATATTTTGACAAAAGATGAAACAGTTAGGTTGAGTGTTTGAGGTTGAAGACGATGGAAAAGTAGTGATGTGTGAGGAGTGGGGGTTATTAAAGTGATGTGACGTAACTAATTGAAGGTAAAGCGACATGGGAGAAAGAAACTATAAAATGTGGGAATTATCCGTCTTTTCATCCTTCTTTAGAGAGTGTGGTTTTTGACTCTTTGGAATTACTTTCTAAAGAGATAACTTTCTAAGCTTCACTAGTTACTTTCTGGCCTCCGATGACTCATCACGTATTCTTCATATATTCATCCTCTCATATGAAAGCTTTGATAAATAAAATTTCATCTTTTGATCTTCATTGTTTCTTTCTGACCTTGCAAATTGAATTCCTCCTTTTTGGGCTTCAACTTGGGAGTTATGATGAGAGAGAGAGAGAGAGAGAGTATCTATAGATGATTTGTGCAAGCAAGGTTATGTAGATTAAAAGAGAATAAGTTTAAAAGCTTTTTCCAAACACAAAAATGATTTTCAGCTAATGGCTTTATGAATATGTCTGACACTTGGTCTTTAGTATTCACAAACATTAACTCAACATCACCTTTTTGAACATGATCTCATATAAAATGATGCTTAACATCAATATGCTTGGATGTAGAATGCTGGATATGATTCTTTGCAAGATTAATAGCACTAGTATTATCACAGGAGATATGGATTTTAGAATACCTTAATTGATAATCTTCCAGCTAATTTCTTATCCATAGAATCTGGGTGCAACAATTTGTGGCAGCTACATCTAGCCTAGGAATAGAGAGCAATTGTGTTCTACTACTTATATGACCATGTGATTAGGCTTTTTCCAAAGAAACAGTAGCAACCACTTGTGCTTTTTTCTCTCGACTCTATTTCCAGGAAAAGTCAGCATCACAGAAACCTACAATATCACAAGAAGTACCTTTCTTGTACAATAAACCAAGATTAGTAATACCTGGCAGATATCGAAGAATTCTTTTGACAACATTTAAGTGTGATTGCTTTGGGTTAGATTGAAATCTAGCATAAATTCCCTCACTTAATTTACTGTTGGTCTACTGAACTGGTAATAGACAGTATTAAACCAATCATTCCTCGATAATTACTTTCTATACTTTTTTACCATTTTCATCGTCATTGATAATTTGAGATGGATGCATAGGGGTACTAATTAGTTTTGGTTGATCCATATTAAACTTCTTCAATAACTCGTTTGTATATTTTTCTTGATAGATCAGAATCCCTTCCTTTTGCTGTTTTATTTGCAAACCTAAGAAGAACTTTAGTTTACCCATCTTGCTTGTCTCAAATTCACTATGCATTAATTTTCAAACCTTTTCACTAAGAGAATGATCAGTGTCATCAATATATATTTGAACAACCAAAAAGTTATTATCTTGTTCAAGAGTGAAAAGAGTAGTATCAACTTTACCTCTCTTGAACCTATTCTTCAGGCAAGAAGGTACTCAGTCTATCATACCAAGCTCGAGGAACTTGTTTAAGATCATAGCAGACATGGTTGGCAACATCTTCATTCTCAAAACCCGAAGGCTGCTTTATACATACTTCCTTAGAGGAATCCATTTAGAAATGCAGACTTAACATCCATTTGATAGAAAATGGATCCCTTGAAGGTAGCAAAAGGAAGTAGCATTCTATGGCTTCAAGCCTAACTACTGGTGCAAAGGTTTCATCATAATCAATCTCTTCCTGTTGATTATAACCTTGTGCAACCAATCTTGCCTTGTTTATGATGACTTTGCCTTTCATCAAGCTTGTTCCTAAACACCCACTTAGCACCAATGATGGTCTTGTCTTTTGGTCTTTCAACAAGAGTCTAGACTTTGCTTTCTTGAACTGACCAGTTTCTTGCATAGCATCCACCTAAATTTGATCATTCAAAGCTTCTTCAATACATTCAGGTTCAATGGTGGAGATAAAAGCGAAGTTTGACACATTTCTATGAGAAGCTTGGTTCCTACTCTCCCTTGAAATATCTTAAGAACTTTGTTATGAGAACTGCTTTCAAATCAGAAACTCCTTTATAGTTTCTATGACTTTGAGGTTCTTCAGCTTTTTCTTCGTCTTCAGACTACTCTTCTTTATATTCAGAAATGTCACTTTCTGATTTCTTGGGAGTTTCGAGCAAGCTTTCTAAAGTACTTGTGTTTTGGAGCTTACTTTCTAAAACTTTGGCTTTCATCAACTTGCTATTAGAAGTATCTTTTAAAAGCATCTTTTCAAAACTTTCTTTTAAATCTTCAAGATCATTAGCAAGGTCTTTCTTGAGCTTTTTGAACTTAATGTGTATGGTCTCTCTGTGCATAGTGTTCTCTTGTTGTATACCATGTATGCTTAGAGACAGAAGAATAGCCTAGAAATATACCATCATCAGACTTTGGATTAAACTTTACAAGTTTATCCCTGGTGTTAAGAATGAAACATGGTGAACCAAAAATATTAAAATATGGTATGTTGGGTTTGCTACCCTTCCATAGCTCATAAAGGGTTTTCTTAAGGATTGACCCTAGAAAGATTCTCGTTTTGTATATAGCCAGGTATTTACAACCTTTGCCTAAAAGCCTTTTGATAAACTACTTTCTAAAAGCATGGTTCTGGCCATTTCCTACAAGCTTCTGTTTTTGCTTTTAGCTACCCTATTCTATTAAGGAGTTTTAGGAGCAGAAAGCTCATAATGCCATGTTTTTCACAAAAATCTTCAAAAACATGATTCTTAAACTCTCCTCCATGATCAGATCTAGAGAGCTGATTTGGAATCTTTTTCAATACAAACACATTTTGTAAAAACTTTGTATCTTTCAAACACTTCATCCTTGGAAGCTAGAAAAATAACCCAGTAAATCTAGAGTAGTTATCTACTATTACAAGACAATATCTCTTTAGCAAGACTAGCATTCTTGGTTAGTCTAAAGAGATCCATATGTAAAAGCTCAAGTGGTTTGGTGGTTGAAACCATATGCTTGTTATGGAAAGAAGCTTTGGTTTGCTTACCTTTCTTATAGAAATCACAAGTTGAATCCTTGTCAAATATAATCTTTGGAAGGTCTTTAACAAGCTCTTTCTTAGAAAGCTTAGAAATTAGCTTCATATGAGCATGCCTAAGCTTTTTATGCCACAACCACTTATCATCTATGAAGGATGAAAGACATTTTATATTTTGATCTCTCAGATCATCTAAGGATAACACATATGTGTTATCATGCCTCTTACCAGGCAAACAACCGTTCTGAATTTGGACACTTATTACCTTGCAAGCGTGAGTATTAAAGATAACATTAAATCCTTGGTCACAAAACTTGGCTAATACTTAATAAATTGTGAGCCAGACCATCAACTAGCAAGATATCAGAAATTTTGTAAGAATCATCCTTCCCAACATTTCCTATACTTGTAACCTTAGCTTTACCTTTATCTACGAATTTTACTGATCTAGAGTTTTTAGGTCATAGATTTCTGAACCATTTCTATGATGGACATGTGCCTTGAGCAACCACTTTCCATATACCACTTATTGTCAGGTTCCACATACGTCCTTAGACAGACTTGCAACAAACACATTTTTTACTTTAGGTACCCAGATTTTCTTGGGTCCTCTTGAGTAATTCTGAAGAGAAGGTTGTCTAACCTTTTTGACAGACTTCCTTTTCATGAAGTATTTGTCAGTGGATGTCCCTTCTTAAAACAAATAGTACAAAACTTTTCTTTTATCTTTTTTGAAGAAAGTTGATTTTCCTTTTCATCAAATTCTTTCTCATGTCCTAATCCAAGCTTTTGAAAATATGGCCGCTGACCTCCAAGCATTAGATTAAGATTCCTTGATCCATTTACCATTTTTTCAAGTTAGATTTAAGAAGCTTTGAAGTTCTTTCAAGCTCAAAAATGACTTTCTGAGTGTGTTCATCTTTATTTTTAGCTTTAGATTCTAAGGCATTGACTTTTAGATTTAAGACTTCATTTTCTCCTTTTAGTTTTCCTTTTTCAAGCCTTATATTTTCAGCTTTTGTTTTTGCCATTATGAGTTCCAAAATAGTTTTCTTATGTTCCTTTTTTAGACTAAGATAATGTAAAGAAAGAGTTTGAGAATCTTCAAGTAGTCCTTCATATAGAGATTGAAGTTCATCATATGATAGATCAGTATTATTTACCTTAGAAGTTACTCGATGAGTATCGTTCCATGAAACATAGGTTGGCCACATCCATTTCCTCCTTACTCTTCTGATTCTTCCTTATTTTCCTCAAATTCGTTCCAAGTAGCTATCATGCCTTTCTTCTTGGGTACAAACCTCTTCTGGTCCTTTAAGTTTAGGACAGCTAGCTTGAAGTGCCCTTTCTCCCTACAGTGATAGTAGATGATACTTTCAGACTTTAGCTTCCTTTTTTGTCTTTTCTAAAGTTGATGTCTCTTCTTTTCTTCATTTTTCCTCTCCAGACTTTGGACATTTTCCTTACAAGCATGGAAAGCTCATTTCTATCTTCTCTTCTAACTCATCATCAGTCTCATCCTCCTCATTAGAGGTTTCAGCAATTTTCATTGCCTTAGCTTTATTTATTTTTTGATGAGATGACTTTAGAGCTATAGACTTACTCTTTTTGCTAGATTCACCATGTATTTCAGAGAGCACAACTTCATGGGTTTTAAGTGACCCAATGAGTGCATCCAAGCCAAGTGTTTGAAGATCATTTACCTCAGGAAATGACCTTGGGCAACTATTTGGCAGGAGGCTTTTTAGGATTTTTTCTAACGATTTCAAAGTTAGTGTATCTCTTGCCTAGACCCTTTAGTTAGTTTATGATATGCATAAATCTTGTGGTCATTTCATCAATGTTTTCCTGATTTGTCATTTTAAACATTTCATATTGATGAACCAGGATATGATCTTAGTTTCTTTAACTTGATCAATGCCCTCGTGCCGCATATGCAGTTGGTCCTAAATTTCTTTTGCCATGTCATAAGCAATAATTTTGTCATATTCAGCTTTGCTTAGTACACACGTGAATAGGTATTTAGCTTTTGAGTTCAGCTGACCTCTAGTCTTTTGTTGCTCTGTCCACCTACTTTGGGAATTTCTCAAGATGTTGAGGGTGTATCATCTGTTCCTAGAACTTCCTTCTGAGGAACATAATCTCCTTCTTGAATAATCTCCCATAAGTCAAGACTTGTGTATTTTATGAACAGCTCTATTTTGTCCTTCCAGGAGGCATAATCTCACCATAAAAAAAAATGGCGGTCTATTTATGGAGTGTCCTTTAGCTATGTAAATATTTTGTGTCATTTGTCCCTCAGATCTTTGTCCTCTAAGTCGTTAAGAGTACTCAACCCCTTAGAGGCCAAGCGTGGATGCCACTTGTAGGTAGAAAAGCAGAGGGAGGGTTTAATCGTGTTTTACCTTTTCTTTGCCTTTTTGAATTCTTAAAACTTTATCAAGAACTATCAAGTTATGAACTTGAAGTGCAATGGAAAAACAACGTTAGTAACTTTAGAAAGTAAAATTTTTGAATAGAATATGTAAAGAATGAAATAAGATAAGTTTTCTAGAAAAAGATAGTTAATAAAACAATAAATAAAAAGAAAGATGAAGGAAGAAAAAATACTGCACAAGAGTTTTCATACTAGTTCGGCCAATCTGGAACATCCTCCCAAGTGCAACGTCATCCTTAAATCATGACATTATGCTTAGGAGTTGTCACTTATAAATTAGTGGACCTTTCTTAGTTATCTATAGCAAGATTGATTGAATCGTGAAGTAACTATCTATTCCATTAAAATGTATCACAAAGAAACACAAAATTTATTAAATACATAGCTAAGTACAAGAGGAAGCTCTTCTAAGAGCTTTAGTACAATACGTTCTCTATTTCATTTACATACATATAACTCCAACTAAGTATAATAAAGTAAAAATATCAACTACTAAACTATTAGTTTTTGCTTTTCACATAGCAGCCTCATTATTCTCCTGATCAACCTGAGGCGACACGAGAACACAAAAACACATAGGGGTGAGAATTATACAATTCTCAGGAGGCTAACTCCCCAATTACACACTCATAATGTCATCGTCATTGCCCCACCACTCATTAATTAAGAAATATGATCATACAATACAACTAAAGATTCATTTTAAAGTTCTAAAATCATCCTTTATAAGTGGGTTTATTTTATTATTCAATCACTTAATATACACACGTAATACTACTCAATAGCATAGTATTGCATTGAAATATGTCCTCAATACATCGAAGGGGACTTTTTTGTGCCCATTAAAGGGGACTTTTGCCCATTAAAAGGGACTTTTTATCTACTTAACATATACATTATCATTAAGCTTATATAAGTATCTATTCACAATAAAATTTTCAATTAGGTCTCATAAACCAATCTTTTAAGTTGCTAGCATGCATTCACATACATCATACTTAAACCAAATGTCATTATATTACCAATTTAAGGTTTGGGTTCATTTCCGGATTGGGATTTCACATCATTGTAGTATAAATTTATTTGCACATCAAACAATCAATTCAGAGGCTATCAAATTCTCTAAGACACTTCAATGTGTCCACAAGATTCCATAAAAATTTTAAAGCAAAAGAGTTCTAACTTTATTAAAAAATTAGACAAATTTGGTGGTAGAAACCATTAACCCTAGTTTAAATTAAAATTCATAATTTTTAACACTAGAAAATGATTTAATCAATTCAAAAGAAAAATCATTTACTTTAGAAAAATTAGATAAATTGCAGCTTCAAGTGTAATGCTGCAACTCTCACTGAATTTTTATTGCTTAAAATTACGAATTACCCTAGGTAATTTTTTATATAATTTAATTGAACAATCCTCAATAAAGGAATATAACATTAAGAAGGTTAGGAGCAATTGTGCTAAAGTTGCAAATCCCAATTTGTACGTGTAAAATGATAAAACGCCCTCAGCTCTTTAACTCCGATTCGTGCCGACTGAGCCCGAACCTCACTAAAATGTTTTAAAACATGTTTTTAAGTTATGATTGTCCATTGGTTAAGCGGGTGGCCTTGGGCATTTTGAGCGAAATGACCATTTTGCCCGTCTTTGTGCAATTTTGCGAATTTTGAGATTTTGATTCATCTAATGAAACCTAAGCAATATTAGGCTCAAATTAAAGCTTATTAAATTCTAATTATTAATCTAGAGTCAAAATTATTTATTTAGGTTGATTAAAACCCAAAATTGCTTAAAAATACTCAAATTGCTTACTAATTCACCTAAGCCCTTAATCGTAAATTCTCTAATTTGCAAGATACCTTACCTACACCTAAATAATACATGAAACACACAAATTTCCTTTTCAATGGGCTGTAATGGACAAAATTATTGGTCCATAATGCATCAGAAAAATTGCACAAAAACCAAGGTATGAAAACAAGGAACCATGAAAACATGATTCCATGTTTTAGGCCACCAAACAAGATGATTTTTCTTCCTTGTTTCCTCCTCAAATTTGGTCAGACTTTCCTCCTTTTCTTGTCCATTTATGAGCTTCAAAATCTTCTATAAATAGGCATACTTGAGGAGTGTTAGAAGCCTTGAATCATAGTTACACATTTCTAGTTTTTCTAAAGCTCAAAAGCTCTCATTCTTTCCTCCCCTTGGCTCGAAACCTTAGCATCAGTTTTTCAAGGAGATTTTCTTTCATTTCATTCAAAGAAACCAAGTTATCTTCCTTTCCTTCAAAACAAATTAGGTAGGGAGTTGTTTTTATGCTTAATTCCAAGTATTGATAAGTGTTGTTCTTGGTTAAAAATGATGATTTTATGTACTTTCTCCTTACTTCATATTTCGGTTTCCTTCTCCTTTTCTTCTTGTATATTTCGGCCTTGTGGCCTTTGTAATGATGAGACCATGGTTTGATGATGAGGTTCCTGAGTGTTGGTTGCAAAGCCTTCACAAGTTAGACCTCTAAAACTTGAAGGTTTCATTAGTTTTCAAAGTTTTGAAGCAACTATGTTTTTATGATGGAGGTCTTGAGTTTAGAACTTGAAAAATATATTGACACTTATGTTTCATTTATTGTTAAGCTTTGTTTTTAGTTTAAAATGATGTTTAACAATTTTTCATTTCTAGATGACTCTTGAACTTCTGCTTTTCTTGCCATTTGATTTTGGCCTCAAGGCCTAAGAAAGTTTTCTAGGATAGCTCAATAATGAAATCTCTAAAGTTCACTTTGTCTTGCTAAGATATATATTGGGTGTAAATTATAATTTTTTTAAAGTCTTAAAGGAGCTCTAGTAAAGAAATAAAAATGAACTTACATCCATGTTTAAGTTTATGCCTTGCACATCATGTTTACTTTTAATGTCATCACTAAATTCTAAGAATAAATAAATGAACTTGCATACCTCATGTTTAAATTTCCAAGCTTGCATTTCATGTTTATGTTTCAAGTTGTCACTTAATCTCTAAAGATAATAAAAAGGCTGCATCTCATATTTATTTTATGCTTTCACTTTATTTTATAATGACTAAAAGAATCAACGCATGACATGTTTATGTTTATGTCATCACTTAAAGATCCTAGAGCTAAAGACTTGCCCAGTATCACAAGCAAAGTTGGAACCATGGTAATAAAAACTCTAAATCTTTCTTGAGATTATTGGAGTCAAAGAATTCATTCTTTAAGAAGTCTTGAGTTTGGAGCTTAATATGATATAATAAGAGTTCTCTTCTCCTTTTAAATCCAGTGCAACTACCACCGTTCTTAAGATTCTTCCCTCCACCCTTCCAATGCTACGCCGCTCCAATTTCTTGCATCATGTTTATATTTCAATCTCTTGCATCATGTTTAATTTTCAAGTCATCACCTTGAATCTTCAGATAAAGAAATGGATTTGCATATCATGTTTATAATTCCAAGTTATCACCTTATAATTGCAAGATTAAAATGAGGTTACATAGCATGTTTATGATTCTAAGATATCACATAAATCTCTTAAGCTCAAGACTTGCTCCTTTTATCTTAAGTGAAAATTCTAATCATGAATATTCTTTCAATATATAAATCGACCTCATGATTAAGGTAAGCCTAAAGTGATTTTAAATAGCTAATGATTTAGTTCTATAATTCCTTTCAAGATTAACAAAAAGCATTAGTTTCTAAATAGTTTTGAGGTTTTGCAAGGATTTACCTAAACCAATATCTTACGTACACTTAAAATGTGATTTGATACAATTATGTGAGGTTTATGATTCGGTAAATGATTTGAGTTTACTACTACTGTATGATGATGATTTAATATGTTTGAAGTTGTGATTATTATGTTTAATGATGAGGGAACAATTCTATGCATGTTAAAAGAAAAACTAGCTACATAAATAAACCGTAAAGCTAGGTTAATACTAGTCTTTGATCTCTTTAAGTTGATCCACTACCAAATATGTTTTAGTATGTTATAATTTTGCCTAAGATTGGTTATTCATGAAAAATTGGTAACAATTAATATAGGATTACCCCGAACACTAAAAATGAAACTAGCAACTAGAAAATCGTAAAAGCAAGATTTCTAGAATTTTAGAGAATGAAATTTATGCATTCTGCTAGAACCTTTAGTGGCCTTAAGAACTAGATTTTATTATGTTTAGATAAGGGACAATGATTCATAATTGGTTTAGTAATTAATTTTAACATCATAGGGAAAGCCGGAACGAGAAAGGGTTAAAAACGTAACTTCTAGCAGGTAAAACCTTAAGAACAACTTACTGTTATGTACCCCATATAGTCTAATAATGTTCTTAAGGCTTATAATTGATGGTAATAAATCCCTTATATGCATAAGAAATTAGTTTGATAATTAAGGTTACCCAATTTTAGAGTTCTGTTATTTAAGGGAGCTTTACGTGAGAATTTAGATGACATCTTTTGATGCTTTGAAATGTCAGTTATATGATGATGTAATGCCTATTTAGAATTTGATATTATTGAATGATTTCATGGCTTGCATGTTATAGTTGCTGTTGCAAACAATGAGAATGTTCATGCATCCTGATGATTATAATATAACATGCAAAGACTTAATGGTGACTTAAACTTATGAGAAAATGATCCTTTAGACCTATCAGACTATAGGTGGTGAAAAGGTGATCCTAAGAAAATGATCCTTTAGACCCATCAGACTATAGGTGGTGAAAAGGTTATTCTTGCCAGCGTTCTTAAAAGGGTAGAGTTGGATTTTAACTTATCAAAAGGGATAAGTATATGTTAGTGACAACTAGTAAGGTATGAGCTCATAACCTAGATTACTCCCAAAAGGGTAGAGTGTAGGGTAGCCCCAAGGAAAATAATGATGATGATGACAAGATTTTAAGTCACCTAGGACACTAAAGAAATGAAATATGTGCACCATGTCTTGTGCATAGCTATTATGGTATGATGTTCTCCTGTGCATAGCATTTATGAGATGATGATGAAAAATATGATGTTCTTCTATGCATGTTATTATGATATGATAATGAGGAATATGATGTGTTGATGAAAGGAAAAGTTCATTATAAACATGACATGCTAAGTTTATGATGCATTATAAGACGCATGATTAAAATCAATGAACCTTGGTAAAGTATTTTTCCAAACTTAATAAATGAATCTTAGCATGCTCACTATTTTATAATAACCCGAGGCTTGGACGATGATGATGACACAATGCATCATGAGGTGAGTACCCTACTGAGATTCTTTTTATAGTTTCTCACTCCCTCTATTTTTTTTCTTTCCATCTCGTCTTCAAGATAAGGAAGTGTTCGTGAAACGTTGAGGCTTTTACCTGTAGCTTGAACTTGATCCTGCGACTTCGCTCGTATATCAGATATCTATTTCCCCTCCTAGTGTTATTAGTAGGTGTCATTGATGGATGTTTTTCCATCCATATACTATTTATATTTTGTTCGATTAACTAGACCTAGCTCAACTCTATTGGTGGGCATAATATTATTTGTTGTGTATTTTGATATTTATGTGGAACAAATACCGTTTATGTTATAATTATATGTGATGATGGGATTATTCATGTTATTGTTGTGCAAACAGTGATTAGTTTTATTTCACGCAAGAAAGATAATGGATTTACTTAGTATGCGTGGCTCATGTTTTATTTTCAAAGTTTTTTTTTTAAATTTATCTGTATTTTCATTAAAGTATTTTTAAGAGTTTAGATCAAAGAACGGAAGCAAAAGTAAAGTCTAGTAATTAATCATATACTAGGTGTATTGGGTTAATTATTAGGGTGTTACATCAGACTAGAAATTTAGGTAGCATCTATATAATCTCAGTCTTATGATTTTTTTCAGGCTACAGGAGTCCAAAACAAGGCTCAAGAAAATTCATGGAAATTGCCTAGGATATTAGCTTCACATATATTTTTTCTAGCTCATGAAAATACCCACAATTGTACCAAGAAATTCGTGAAGAATCACCTCAATAGGAAAATAAAAAATCCAGGATCATAGACCAAAACCCTTTTTGACAAAAATGATTTCTAACATCATCCAAACATACCACCAAAATTAATACATTAATATCAACATATTATCAACCAATATAACTAGAAATTTCAGACTAAGATCAATAAGAAATGTTCAGAATAAATTTGTAAAGAAAAGACCAAAGAAAACCCTACTTTTGGTGGCTAATGGATCCTTGGCTCCAAGTTGCTCCAAGATTGATTACCTTCACTCCAAAGCTCCCAAATCAAACCCAAACCCTCCCTAAATTAGTGTGGAGTGAGGTATCAATGTGAGGATTGATGGAGAATTGAGACTTCAATTTGCGGATTGAGAGATCTTGATAAGTAGGACAAGTTTCATAGGGATCTTGGTGTTTTAGTGACTTTGAGCTTAGGTTTTTGAAGCTTGAAGTTTGTTAATGGAGGTTTGAGAGGAAGAACAATGGAGGTCTGTTTAAGGCCTCTTGGCCGAAATGATGATGGTGGGTGATAAGGTTGGTGGCTTTTTATTTATCTTGAGTTAGATGTCATAATTGTGTAGTCAAAGTATGTATTCTCTCTTTTAAAAGAAAATAATGAGATGAATGGCTAGGATTTGTTTTGTTAGTAAAAGAATGAATCTTCTCCATCCACTTGGCTCAAGATGTGGCTCACTTTAATTTGGGAGCAAGTAACTTTTTCTGTTAAACTATACACCAAAATTCCATTGCACGGATTGAAGATATTGGCACCAAGAAAATATAATAAACAAAAGGCCATGATTGAAATTACTTTTAGTTTCAATCCTTTCCATCCACTTGGCATTAAAGTGAATGGTAAGTGTTACTTGACCACCAAGTAACTTGTATGATGTCAAAAATCGGATATCGAAACCACTTGAACGGGTAAAACACCGTACCCGGTAATCAAACATCACCCAAAAATTAATTCCAAGTATAAAATCCTTATTTCCAACTATTTCTAACCTCAATCCTCTCTTCTCAATCAGGGCATTTCCTGTTCCTACCGGGTTTTTTGTGGTCCCGAAAGGCCTGTGGCTTGCAATATTACTATTCACCCTGGCCTGAATTTTTTTTTCAACAAGTCCATTGAGCTATCCTCATCATTGCTAAACTATCAGATTTTTGAAATTATGACTAATAAAGTTCAAATTAATTTTTAAAATAATTTTTAGGGTGTTACAAATCCTCCGACATCCAATTCTTAACAATCGTTTAGTTTCACTAAAACTTTCTCATTCCGAAAAATAAACAAGGATAGTCTTTACAATAGCCTTCCCAAGCTCTCACCAGTGACAAGTAGACAACCCCTACCTCAAACCAAGTAGTTATTCACCAACCTTCAAGCTTGAATTCGAGTAGTATTTTGACAGCCTCTCCAAGCTAACCATGATTAGTAAACTAACTGTTACTATCTCATTGCAAGTAGTCTTTCACTAGCTTCTCTAAGATACCATACTCTGACCACGCTAATCGAGGATACAAAGGTTTGTGTTTGGTTGAACTCAAACTGACCTACACTCAAGCTTTCTAAGATTTACAGTGAAAGGCTTCTAAACACTTCGAATGACTTCTCATATTTATTCTTTCTTGGAAGAACGTTTTAACAATAAGAATGTATAAAGAAGATTTTATGAAGAAGGAAATGATTACAAGCAGGAAAGATCTTTACAAGAAGATGAAGGAAAAACTTTGTAGCGTTTCCTCTTTTATCGGCCTTGAATTATGTCTCTTCTAAATCACAACATCTCTTATTTATAGAGGTCTTGCTTATGACCATTGTCTTGATCAGATCTCCCAAGGACACATGTTGATCATTCATTTGTGTCTTAAAAGGAAGTCTAGAAGAATAGTCAGTTTGTTTGTCAAAGCTCGTTGGGAAGCCGTTGGTAATATGTAAGGTTTCTAATATTCCTTCATAAACTACTCTACTTTTCTAAATCACGATTTTTGATCTTTTCTTCTAGGACCTGGGTTTATTGACCTCAAAGGCAAAAGAGATGATAAAACAGAGACTTAACTTCTGTTTTGACTTTTTCAAACTCAAAATTTGAAATTCAAAATTTTCCTTCCTTTCTCTTGTAGAGCACACGTTTTTATTGTGTTTGAGCTTTCTAAGTACGGTAATATTTCCTTGTTGATTTGTTGAGCTTCTAGTCTTTAATCCAATTCTTCTATGATGAAAACATTGCGATTATTCTAATTGAAGATACTAACACCTTTCTCAAGTTTGCTTGATATCTTCATTGTAAGCATACTTTCTGATGTCCAGTGTTATTTTTTGAAGTTTCTATTCTTGGTTTCTTGGCTTGCCAACTTCTTCTTCCAATCATTAGCTTTTTCAAGCTTGAATAAGGGTATAATTTTACTAACTTTTAGTTCCTATCTCTTAACATGAGATAAAACATGTTTGCACATGCAAAGTAAAATATATCCTCGTTTATTAAGCCTTGTTATACTAAATGATAGAACCTAATTAATCTTGCAAGAAACTCAATATAGCCATTAGTCATTCTTCAAAGCATTTTCTTTAAATTAGCTTTGTTGTCATTCAAAACTCATTATCACTTCTTGGAGGATTTGGAGGTACACTTATTTCACAATGGTCTCCTATAGCAATAGTAGCTTTAACAATACCAAGCTAGTCTTCTAGTTTGTGTTTCCAAGACACAAAAAGAAGATCAAGATCTGTCAAGGGAAACAAGATCAAGAGGCAATGGTCTGATTTGGAGATCAAGTATAAAAGGATGTCATGTGCTAACATCTCAAGACTTTTGATGCTATTGTGTGAAGAACACTAAACCGTGAATCTTTCTTTTTCTTTTTTAAAGTTCATTAGATCTTGTAATTAGTTTCAGATCTTGTAAAAAATCTTCTTTATAGTTTTGACTAGGTAACATCTTCTTTGGGGAGAAAGTTTAGAAAAAAGTCATTCAAGCTTTGAGTACATACACTGCTTATTTCAAGAAAGCTTGAGTGTTTATTTGTTGGAGAGAACTAACCTTAAACCAATTCATTGTAACCTGATCCGTTATTGATCATTATGAGGCTAGCTTGGAAAGGCTAGTCAAAGACTACTTGGAAGTGACAGTATGAGGCGAGTTATTGGCCATTACATATAGCTTGTGAAGGCTATTGAAAGACTATCTGAATTTCTTGGCCTAAGAAAGGGTTAATTGAGTGGAACTCAACATATTGTTAAGTTGGATAAAGGCAAGGTTGACCTAACCAGGAAAAATCCCTATTCAATATCTCTCTCCTTTTATCTCTTTTATATTCTATTTTTACTTTTGCTAGTTCTTTAATTTACTGGAAAATGTTTTGTATCTGCTAATTGGATTTCACTAAGTTTAGAAGTAACTTTCTAACCCTTCTAACAAAGGATTTCCACTACCTTCAAGTGCAAATTTGATAATTTTTGTTTAAAGTTTTTCAGCTCACAAAAGAATCAAAAACACTATTCAATTCCCTTCTCATGCTATTTTCAACCTACAATTGGCATGTGAGTCAGGTTTCTAAGGGGTTGAGCATTCTAACAATTGTAAAGGTTAAAGATCCTAAGGATAAATGGCATAGAACATTCACATAAGAAGGACACTTCATCAATAGACTACTATTCTTTGATGGTGGAGACAATGCTTACTGGAGAGATAGAATGGAGCTCTCATTAAATACACAAGTCTTGACTTATGGAAATTATACAAGAAGGAAATTATGTTCCTATGGAAGAAGTTACAGGAACTAAAGATGCACCATCCACCTCTAGAGACGTTTCTAGGAGTAAGTGGAATAAGCAACACAAGGCAAGAGTTCAACTCAACTCCAAAGAAAAATACTTACTCACTTGTGCACTTAGCAAAGTTGAATACGACAAAATGATTGCTTGTGACACGCGAAGGAGATATGGGACAGTACACACGTTGCACAAAGGGATAGATCAAGTCAAGGAGACCAAGATCAGCATGTTATTAGTCCATCAATACGAAATGTTCAAAATGAATAAACAAGAAAGTATTGATGACATGACCATGAGATTCATGCATATTGTGAACTAACTCAAGGGGTTGGACAAAAAATAGTCTAACTTTGAAATGGTCAAAAAGATCTAGAGAAGCCTTCCTGAAATAGCTTCCTAAGGTCACAGCCATCATAGAAGCCAAAGACCTTCAAACTCTTAGCTTGGATGCAAGTCCTTGGGTGTCAAACCCATGAAGTTGTACTCTTTGAAGATCATGGTGAATCCATGAAAAGGAGTAAATTCATGGCCTTGAAGTCCTTTCAAAAGCAGCAAGATGGTAAATGGCTCAAAAGAACCTTGATGATGCTTGGAGGCTAGAGAACATATTTTTAGAAAACTAGTTTAGGCTATAAGAGTGATATGGATTAAAAACGTAAAGCTAACTCATAAAAAAAAAATAAAGCTAAAATATCTTGTACTATATATCATAAGAAAAAGCATTCACCTGACAAATTATTTATGAGAAGAAAAGTGGTTAAATAGGTTAGAAAACCACCCTCAAAGAAAACTAACCCAAAAGGACCCAAGAAAATATGGGTACCTAAAATAAACCGTCTTTGTTACATGTGTGTCTGAACGCATATTGAGAAAGATAGCAAATGTTACATGGACAATGGCTGCTCGAAACACATGTCCGAATCCAGAAAGTGGTTTAGAAACCTAAAAGTAAAGAACTCTAGATCAGGAAGTTTGCTGATGGAGGAAAAACTAAGGTCACTTGGTATCCTGGAAATGTTGGAAAAGATGATTCACACCAAATTTTTTATGTTTTCCTGTTGATGATTGCTCACAACTTGTTGAGTATTAACCAATTTTGTGATCAAGGCTTGCAAAAGAATGTAATGCGATAAATCCCATTTCTAGACAAGTCATTTTATCTGTAAGAGACTTGATAACACTTATGTGTTACTCTTGGATGACCTTCTAGATCATGCTGTAAAATGTCTCACATCGTTTATGGATGATAAGTGGTTATGGCATAAGAAGCTTGGACATGCTCATATGGAGCTAATTTCTGAGTTATCTCAGAAGGAGCTTGTTAAAGGCCTGCATAGGATTAGTTATGATAAGGATTCCACTTGTGATGTGAGAAAAACAAACAAACTAAAGCTTCTTTCCATAATAAGAATGTAGTTTCAACCACTAGGCCATTTGAGCTTTTACATATGGATCTTTTTGGACTAACCAAGATGTAGTTTCACATGGGCTATCTTCCTAGCTTCTAAGGATGAGGTGGCTGAAAAATTTAAGTTTTTTAGAAAAAGTGTTTGTAATGAAAAAGATTCTCAAATTACTTCCATTAGATCATATCACGGAAGAGAATTTGAAAATCATGTTTCAGAAATTTTTGCGAAAATCATGGCATTTCCCATGAGTTTTCTGCTCCTAGAACTTCCCAATAGAATATGGTTACAGAAGGAAGAACAAAAGCTAGTAGGAAAACACCATGCTTTTAGAAAATAATTTATCAAAAGGATTTTGGGAGAGGCTATTAACACCTCTTGCTATATTCAAAACAGAAATTTCTCTAAGGCCAATTCCCAAAAAAACCTCCTATGAGCTTTAGAAATGTAGAAAACCCAACATATCATATTTCCATTTCTTTGGTTCCCACTATTGCATACTTAACACCAAGGACAAGCTTGCAAAGTTTGATCCTAAATTTGATGATGCAATTTTCTTAGGATATTCTTCAGTCTTTAAAGCTTACAAGGTATACATCAAAAGAACACTTTGTGTTAAAGAGACTATCCACATCAAATTTAAAGAATATAAGAAGGACTTTGAAAATTATCTGATTGACCTAGAAGTGTAATATCCTCCCAAGTACAACCTCATTCTTAAGCTATGATATTCGTACTTTAGTGTTGTTACTTGTTAATTAGCGGACATCTTTAATTATCTATAGCAAGCTCGATTTATGTACGAGATAACTAAGCGTAATTCTATTAAAATATATTATAAGTAAACATCAAGTTTATTAAACGTATAGCTAAAATACATAAGGAAGCTCCTCTATGAGCTTTAGTACATATCTGTCTTCTAATACATTTACATACATACTCATTTCACTAAGTACCGCAGAAGAAACAGGAACTACTACACTACACAATCTATATTCCTTTGCATAGCAGGATCATCATCCTTTGGCTCAACCTAGGCGACACGGAAACAAACACAGGGTGAGAATTTTTAAAATTCTCAGTAGGGCAACTCCCCAATTTCACAATCATAATGTCATCGTCATCGCCCCAGCCTTACTTCCTTTATTAAGAAAATGTGAGCATGCGACATATATCAAAGATTCATTTTTAATGTTCAAAAACCATTCCTCCAAAATGGGTTTCTTTTAGCATTTCGTCACTTCAAGCATATTTCTCATCACTTTCCAACAATTACTAAGTTACACAAGGTAGACAATTCAAAATAAGATAAGTAGCATATAATACATGCAATGAATTTATCTCAAGGTGACATGGTATCACTTATGGCCACAAAGATCAAATCAGTGCATTTCTCTTCATTGACATAGGAAAGACTTAGTTTACCCAACGGTAATTTCAGTGGACAATTTCACAATAGATCCGTTTATACCCAATGGGTATTTATGGTGGATCACACCACGTAGGGAAACAGACCGCCTAAGGAATTGCTTATTCCTATACGTGGTCATCGAACTTTAGTTTTTTCCATTTCCGAATCCCACATAGACTATTCTAGCCGAACGCTGACCGACTCAATAAATTTTGGAAGTTACTACTTTCGCCTTCCCTCATTCAATCTAAGTCTTGTTTCTATTTTGTCCATATGTCAGAACATGCACAATTTAAATTTATACATCCTTATAATGGCATCATATACTTTTCTCTTTTCTCAAATACATACATAGGCCACATATAGGCAATCATTCACAATGAAATTCTCATGCTTTTCTCATACTTCAATCTTTAAAATCCATAGCATGCATTTACATGTCATAAGTCATATGGCCAAACACTTAATATCAAATACTCATGTCATACTAGAAGCCAAAGTGCCATTACATTCTCAATTCAAAGCATTGTTCCATTTCCAGCACAATGGGCAGAGTTACTGTCCTAGGCACAACATTTCATTATCATACCAAACAGCCATTTCAAGAGTCACAAAATTCTGTATGACACTTAAATGTGTCTAGAATAACCTGTAAAAATTTCAAACAAACAGAGCTCTATAGCTACCTCAGTAAAATGTACAAATTTAGTGGTCAGGGGCCACCAATTCCCAGACTAGAACCGAGTTCCCCTAATTTTTAACCCTGGCAAATGATTGAATTAATTCACAATAAAATTCACAGTGACACTTTAACATATTAGTAACTTCGTGTAAAAATTTCAAGAGCTAGTTCAATCATTTGCTATGGTAATAAATTCGAACAAATTTACTGCCTTAGTCTCAACAATCAGGAAGCATCTGCCTCATTTTGGTTTCTGATTTTTCTGAGGCATCAAACCTTAAAACTAACACCCAAGAAAATTCAGGTAATTAGTTTAAGATGTTTAATCAAACATATAATTTTTATAGCTCATGAAAACATCCACAAATATTCCAGAAAATTCGTGAACCACTACTACCTACAGGACAAGAAATTCCAACAACCTAGTCCAAACTTATTTTGATGAAAACCATTTTCTAACACCATCCAAACACACAACCAAAATTCATACATCAATTTCAACATAATATCAATCAATTTCATCAAAATTTTGGAACATATATCAACCCAAAATAGAATAGAAAAATTGGCAAGACAAGACAACAAAAAACCCTACTTGTGATGCTTGAAGAGTTCTAACTCCAAAAGATGCTCTAATTGATTTCTCTTCACTACAAGGACTCCAAATCAAGTCACAAACCTCCCTTAGACAATGATGTATGATGGCTCAAAGTGGGAAAAAGTGATGGATTAAAATTCTAATCGGTTATATTTGTGGGGTTTGGGGTGTAGAACAAGTTTTGTGAAGGGAGTTTTGGGTTTTAACGAGTCTAGGCTTATGATTTTGAGGTTGGAAATCAAATTTTCATGGAAGAAAATATGGAGGTGCTGTATTTCCTCTTCATGGCCGAGAAATGAAGCTTCAAAGGTAAGCTTTTGGTGTCATATTTATCCTTTAGTAATATTAGATATTATGTAATATAAAATCCTAATTATTAAAGATAGAAATTAGAATGGATGACTAGGATTTAATCTTGGATTTCAAGATTAGATCTTGGCCTTCCACATGTTCTAAAAGGTGGGTATCATCCATTGGTTATGATGGAAATATCTTTCCTGTTAGGAAACGCACACCGAAATCTCACCGAACGAGCAGCGTAATCCTTATTTACCGATATTACCCGAAAATTAATTCTAGGTATAAAATTTTCATTCCCACATATTTCTAACTTTATTCTCATATTTTCTTAATTTCGGGCACCTCGGGTCCCGAATCTAGGTTTTAACAGCTTCTGAGGCCTCTGAGACCCATAGGGTTACTATTCACCCTGGCCCGAAAAAAATTTTTTTTTGACAAGTCTTGCGGGCCATCTCCATCGTGCCCAACTATTAGATTCTTGAAATTATGACTAATAAAGCTCAAATTAATTTTTAATTAAATTTTAGGGCGTTACAAGAAGAAGATTTAGAACTAGTATCAAGGAGCCTTTAGAAAGCAAAGAAAGAAAGCACAATCTTCAAATACTAAGCCCCAGAACATTGTAAATTCAAAAAGCTTACTTAAAACACCAAAGCCTTTAGAAAATAATGCTTCTGAACATGAAGAAGAAGAATCTGAAGAGGAAGAGAGACACGAGAAATCAACAAGGGCATAGAAATTACACAGGAGTTTCTGACTAAAAGAGGTTTCTTCTAACCAAGTCCTTAAGGACATTTCAAGGGTAGTAAGAACTAGATCTTCCCTTAAAAATGAATCCAACTATACTTTCATATCCACTACAAAACCTTAATACATTGAAGATGCTTTGAATGATCAAATTTTGGTGGATGCTATGCAAAAGAGCTTGAAACGAATTGAGAAAATCAAAGTCAGTATAACTGGAGAAACCAAAAGGAAAAACAATAATTGGAATCAAGTGGGTGTTTAGAAATGAATTGGACGAAGTTAGAAAAGTAATTAGAAATAAAGCAAGATTGATTGCACAATGTTATAATTAACAACATGAATTAATTACTGAAACCTTTGCACTAGTAGCAAGGCTTGAAGCCATCAAGAATGCTACTTGCTTTTGCAGCCTTCAAGAGATTCACTTTGTACCAAATGGATGTAAAGTCTACCTTGTTAAATGGATTCCTTTATGAGGAAGTCAATGTACAGGAACCTCCAGGTTTTGAGAATTAAACCTTTCCAACCATGTCTTAAAGTTAACAAAGGCACTCTATGGTCTTAAATAAGCTCCTAGAGCTTGGTATGAAAGATTGAGTACTTTCTTACTTAAGAATAAGTTCAAAAGAGGTAATTTTGACACAACTTTATTTATCCTTATACAAGAAAGTCATTTCTGATAGTTCAAATATATGTTGATGACATTATATTTAGCGCTATTGGCCATTCTTTATGTGAAAAGTTTTCAAAGTTAATGTGAGGTGAGTTTGAGATGAGCATGATGGGTGAACTTAAGTTCTTTCTTGGTTTACAAATAAAACAACAAAAAAAGGAACCTTGATCCATCAAGAAAAATATACAAATGAGCTTTTGAAAAGGTTTAATGTGGATCAAGCTAAACCCATAAGTAGCCCCATGCATCTATCTCAAGCATTGATGCAGACGAGAATGGTGAGAAAGTATCAAGAAAGACTACAAAGGAATGATTGGCTCACTTTTGTATCTATAGCAAGTAAGCCAGGCATTCAATTAAGTGTGGGTGTTTGTCTTATATTCCAATCTAACCCAAAACAATCACACTTAAATGTTGTTAGGAATTTAAGATACTTAACTGGTATTACTAATCTTGGCCTATGGTATAAGAAGGGTACTTCTAGCAAGATTGCAGGTTTCTATGATGCTGATTATGCTGAAGATAGAGTGAATAGAAGGAGTACAAATGGATGTTGTTGTTCTTTGGAAAGATCCTCATCACTTGGTCATACAAGAAGCATAACACCATAGCTCTCTCAACTACTAAAGCTGAATACGTGGCTACTATTAACTCCAGAATCCTTCAAAAAGCTTTATTGCAATATGTTTTGAATGATAACCTAACCAATTTAAGGAAAATATTTTGAATAATGACTAATGTCTACCTTGAGTTTCTTATAAGCAAGCATTTTCCTTTATTAGCATAACAATGACTTCATAGCAATAATAACTTCACTTTACATGTGCAAACATGTTGTATCTTGCTTAAAGAGATTGGAACTAAATGGAAGTGAAAATTATGTCATGAAAAGAGCATATAAATGTCTAATGGATTAAAGAAAATCATCAAGAATGCTAAACCAAGGCACAGGTCTTAAGTACAATGTGACTTCAGAAAGTATGCTTAAAGTGAAGATATCTATCCAGCTATGAAGCATGTGTGTTCTACAACCTTCAATCATCATGATCTCTATCATAATATCATCTATAAGCACTGATTGAAGTATGAAAGATCAAAGACACTACAAGGAACTGATGCCGCACTTTAGAAAGCTCAGTTTCAGGAAATAGTGCACTTCACAGGAAATGAGGGAAATTTGAAATTCAAACTTGAAAGTCAAACCCTTTATAGACTAGCATGTCATTCTTCTGCCAACTTGGTCAACCACTCCAGCTTCTAGAAGGAAGTGTTTAGAAACCTCGTTAGAAAGTAAAACTAGTTTATGAAGGTTGTCTCAAAACCCGTTTTATAATGACTTTTGGAGGCTCTAACACATGATGAGCTACTCCTCTAGATTGCTTTTCCAAGATACAAACAGTAATGATCAACACATGTCACTTGGACAATAGATCAAGGGCAATAGTCATAAAGGTAGACCATCTATAAATAAGATGTTGAGCTTTCAAAGTAGTTAACATTGCACAAGTGCGATACGCTGGAAATTTTCTCTTCATCTTTTTGTGAAGTTCATTACTTCTTGTAAATCAACTTCCTTTTTTAAAAATCTTCTTTTTACATTCTTAATACATAACACGTTCTTCCAAGGAAGAATCACTAGAAGAAGTCATTCAAGTTGTTCTTAGGTCTGTTATTGTATATTTTATGGAAACTTGAGTGTAGGTTAATTTGAGTGGCAAACCCAAACACAAACCTCTTGTAACCTCATTCCAGTGATTGGTGTGATAGCTTGAAGAAGCTAAGGCAAAACTACTTACAACGTGATAGTAGGTGTTCCTGTTGGTCATGATTTAGCTTAGAAAGGCTAGTGAAATACTACTCGATTTAGCTTGGAGCGTTGGGTAGATGATTAGGTTAGCTTAGAGGCTAGTGCAAGATGACTCGGGTTTCAGCTAGGGAGAACTTGGTGAATAACTACTTGGTTTGTGATAGTAGAATTTGCTACTGGTCATAGGTAAAGCTTACGAAGGCTACTACAAAGATTATCTAACTTTCTGTTTCAGAAGGTTTTGTTTTAGTGGAACTTGTAACGCCCTAATTTTTACTATAATTTTTACTGTCATTAGGAATTATCAAATTATCGTAGGTAAATATTATATAAATTTGAGACCAAACAATCCTTAATAAAGGAATATAACGTTAGAAGAGAAGTTAGGAGCAATTCGTGCAAGTATTCAAACCCCGATTTTCTATACGTGTAAAATGACCAAAATGCCCCTGAGGTTATTTTACTCAGAAAATGAGGATCGTGGGCCCCACCCGTCCTCAAGGGGATGTTTTGATGTTAATAAGGGATTGTTTGTGTTATGAGTGTTAATAGAGGAGAAGAATCCTAATTTTAAGCTTGACATGAAATGACCAAAACGCCCCTGCGGTTTAACCCGATTGCGTGCCGACTGAGCCCGAACCTCACTAAAATGTGTTAAAAGGTGTTTTTCAGCCATGATTAACCATTGGTTAAGCTCGGGTGGTCTCGGGCAATTTTTAAGTAAAATGACCGTTTTGCCCCTGTCTTTGCAGTTTTACAAATTTTGAGATTTTTGATTCGTCTAACGAAACCTAAGCAATATTAGGCTCAAATTAAAGCTTATTAAATTCTAATTATTAATCTAGAGTCAAAATTATTTATTTAAATTGATTAGAACCTAAAATTGCTTTAAAACACTCAAATTGCTTACTAATTCACCTAAGCCCTTAACCGTAAATTCTCTAAATTGCATGAATACCTTGCCTACACCTAAATAATACATGGAACACACAAAACCCTCTTCCATGAGGCTGTAATGCACGAATTCAGCCATAATCATTAGAATTATTGCAAGATAATGCACTAAAACAAAATGCCAAAAAATTCCCTAAAACATGGCATAAAACATGCCTTAAACAAGAAATGATTTTCCTCCTTTGTTCCCCATGAAAAATCCAAAATTATGCCTCCTCCTCTTGTCCATACATGAACTTAAATCCTCTATAAATAGGCATGCTTAAGGAGTCTTAGATGCTTGCTCAAAATTGTACACATTTCTAGTTTTTCCAAAGCACCAAAAGCTCTCATTTCCTCCTCCTCTTGGCTGAATTCTTTCTTCAAGTTTTCAAGAATATTTTCTTTCATTTCACTCCAAGAAACCAAGTTCTCTTCCTTTCCTTCAAATCAGATTAGGTAGGGAGTTGTTTTTAAGTTTATTTCTATGTTTTGCTAAGTGTTGTTCTTGGTTCAAAATGATGATTTCATGAATTTTCTCTAGTTTTTCCATTTGGTTTTCTTCTTCCTTTTTCTTTAACCAATTCGGCCATATGGCCTAGGTGGGACTAAGATGATGGCTTGATGATGAGGACCTTGAAGGTGGGTTGTGAATCCATCACAAGTTAGGCCTCTAAAGCTTGAAAGTTCCACTTGATGCAAAACTTTAAAGAATGATGTTTTTATGATGATTTTATGATCTTGAGTTTAGAATTTGAAAGATGTATTTCTCACTTTGTCTTGTTAAGATATATATATTGAATTTGTATTTCTATAAAGTCTTGAAGGAGCTCTAGTAAAGAAATCAAATGAACTTGCATCCATGTTTAAGTTTATGCCTTGCATAATCATGTTTACTTTCTATGTCATCACTAAAATTTCAAGAATGAATAAATGGACTTGCATACTCATGTTTAAATTTCCAAGTTTGCATTTCATGTTGTCACTTAATCTCTAAAGATAATAAAGAAGTTGCATCTCATATTTATTTTATGTTCTCACTTTATTTTATAATGGCTAAAAGAATCAATGCATGACATGTTTATTTTTATGTCATCACCTAAAGATCCTAGAGCTCAAAGACTTGCCCAAGTATCACAAGCAAAGAAATAAGATTATTGGAGTTAAAGAATTGATTCTTTAAGTCTTGAGATTAGAGCTTAAAAAGATGTAATAATAATTCTCTTCTCCCTTCACTAGTCCAGTGTGGATTACCGCCGTTCCTTCTAAGATTCTCTCCCTCCACGGTCCAAGCTGGACTACGCCGTTTCTTGCATCATGTTTATATTTCAAGTTCTTGCATCATGTTTAATTTTCAAGTCATCACCTTAAATCTTAAAGATAAAGAAATGGATTTGCATATCATGTTTATAATTCCAAGTTATCACCTTATAATGACAAGATTAAAATGAGGTTGCATAGCATGTTTATGATTCTAAGATATCACATAAATCTCTTAAGCTCAAGACTTGCTCCTTTTATCTTAAGTGAGAATTTTAATTATGAAATTCTTTCAAGTTTAGCAAAAAGAATTAGTTTCTAAAAGAGTTTTAAAGCTTTGCAAGGATTCTACGGGAAACTAATATTTTATGTTCACTTAAAATGTGATTTTATACAATTATATGAGGTTCATGATTCTCTGATATGAGATTAGTATCAATAAATGATGATGATTTAATATGTTTGGAGTTGTGATAATTATGGTTTATTGTTAAGAGAATGATTCTATGCATGTTAGTGACAAAACTAGCTTCCTAGAACAACCGTAAATCTAGAATTTACCTAGTCTTTGACCCCTTTAAGTTTATCCAATGCCAAATCTGTTTTAGTATGTTATAATTTGGTCTAAGATTAGTTAGCCACGAAAAAGGTAATCAATTAGTGTAGGATTAATCCCGAACACTAAAAATGAAACTAGTAACTAGAAAACCGTAAAAGCAAGATTTTTTTTAGAACTCTAAAGAATGAAATTTATGCATTCTGCGAATTATCAGCAACTATAAGAACTAGATTTTATTATGTTTAGATAAGGGAGAATAATTCATAATGGTTTAGTAATTAATGTTAGCATCGTAGGGAAAGCTGGTAGCAAGAAAGGGTTAAAAACGCAACTTCTAACACATCGTAAAACCTTAAGAATAACTTACTGCCTATGCTGCCCCATAGAGTTTAATAATGTTCCTAAGCCTTATAATTAATTGTAATAATGGTAATGAATCCCTTATATGCATAATTAATTAGTTTGGCAATTGAGGTTACCCGATTTAGAGTTTCTGTTTAAAGAAGTTTTAAGGATTTATGATGATGCCTCTTTGATGTTTTAAGTGATAAGTCTATAAAGTGATTTGATGCTTATTAAGTATTTGATGCCATTGAATGATTCCCTAGCTTGCATGTTATAGTTGCTTGCAGCAAACAAAAATGCTTATGCATGAAATAAAAAAATAATCTCTGTTATTTAAAAAAATTACCTTTGTTGATGGAAGAAAGTGTACTACTATAAAAGTGTAATTTAAGAAGGGCTAGGAAAGACTTAGTATTTAAGCGTGTCCATTGTGACCCACCTTTCTTTCCTGAATCTCCTATGCATGATTTTAACTAGTATATATTATTCCATCATAAGACTATAAATGAGAAAATGTCATGATGATTATGAATTGAATTATGATATAACATGCAAAGATTTAATGGTGACTTAAATGTAAGGAAATGATCCTTTGGACCCATCAGACTATAGGTGGTGAAAAGGTGATCCTAACCCTGAGTCCGTTCTCTCAAAAGGGTAGAGATTGGAATTTTTACTTATCAAAAGGGATAAGTATGTGCTGGTGACGAATAGCAAGGTATGAGCTCATAACCTAGATTACTCCCAAAGGGTGGAGTATAGGGTGGCCCAGGAAAATGATGATGGAAGTAACTTTAAGTCACTAAGGAACTAAGTAATGCATGATGTAAATATGATGTTCTTCTATGCATAGTATTTATGATATGATGATGAGAAATATGATGTTCTTTTATGCATAGTATTTATGATATGATGATGAAGAATATGATGTGTTGATAAAAGGAAAAGTTCATTATAAACATGACATGCTAAGTTTATGATGCATTATAAGACGCATGATTAAAACCGACGAACCTCGGAAGTATATTTTCGAACTTAATAAATCAATCTTAGTATGCTCACTATTTCATAATGAAACTCAGGTTCCTGGGGACGATGATGATGACACAATGCATCATGAGGTGAGTACCCTACGAGATTTTTTTTATAAGTTTCTCACTTCCTCATCTTTGCATCTCGTCTTCAGAAAGAGAAGGAAATGTTCATGATTCACATTGAGGCTTTCACCTGGTAGCTGAACTTGATCTTGCTAGTTTCACTCGTATATTTCAGAATATCTATCCCTGTCCCTGGAGTGTTATTACTAGGTGCCATTAATGGATGTCCTTCCATCCATATATTATTTATGTTTTGTTAGATTGCCTACACCTAGTCTTATTTTGTTGGTAGGCAAAATATCTATGTGATATGTAATTATGGATGTCATATGATGGAGCCAATATGATGTGTTTCTTCATGATATGTCTATTCGTTTTTCGCTTTATCTCGATTATCGTTCACGTTATGCGCGGCTCACGTTTTCAATTATGTTTAAAAAAAAAATGGCTCGTAATTTCACTAAGTATTTTCAAAGCATGATTAAGGAAATGAAGCAAAGAGTAAAGTCTAGTAATTAATCCGATACTGCCAAGGTGTATTGGGTTATTATTAGGGTGTTACAAGACAACCGTTGTTAAGGACGGATGTACAGTTTTAGCCGAATCGAGGATAAATATCCTGGAAATTTTCTCCTTTCTTTCATCTTTCTTTTTACCGCCTTATACTAACTTTTATGTTTTCTAGAAAACCTAATTTCACATAAATCTTTGTATATCTTAGTTCAAGAAAGCTACTTTCTAATAGCATTAACGTGGTTCATTGCATTACAAGTACATTACTTGATAGTATTTTATTTAAATTTTTCAAAAAAGAGTAAAAAGAAAAAGGGTACTCATTATTCAACCTCTCTTTCTCATGTGTTTTTCTACCTACCACTTGCAAACTACTGCACTCAAATATTATGGATTAGAAACCAAATGGAGGATTATCACTTAAGGTATTTCAAGATCCCTATTTATGTGATAATACCAATGCTATTAATCTTTCTAAGAACCCTATTCAACACCCTAGATCCAAACATATTGATATAAAACATTATTTCATTAGAGATCATGTTCAAAGGTGATGTTAAGTTAATATTTTTGAATACTAAGGACCAAGTGTCTAAGATATTCACTAAACCATTAGTTGAGGATTGCTTTTGCTATTTGAAAAGCTTTTAACTTCAAAAGTTTTTAAAACCTACATTACATGCATATTATATGACTCTCTAAAGTCCCAAAAAAGACTTTGAACTAAAGCCTTCAAAGAAGTATTAAGACTAGTTCAGAAGTTCAGTATTGCAAGATTAAGAATAGTAGAAGTTCATAATACGGATTAGAGGGTTTTGAAAGGCATAAGGGGTTAGAATATAGAAGACCCAAAAGGTCTGAGATTCAAAGGCTCATCATTTGGCTCGAAAGGAAATGAAAGACTAGAAACTGCACCACATGTTCAAATACCATATTTAGTTTCTAAGGACATATTAATGGTAGGATAATTGCCACTCTTTGAGTTTCTTTTCCACGTCCCTTTAACTTCTAGACTTTAATGTTTGTCTCATTAATAACTCCCATACCTCTCATATCTCTCACATAAAAATCCCTTACCTTCAACCTCAAACACTTTCACTTAAACTCAAACAATTACATCTTCACTTACAAAACCCTTGCTCCCTCAATCACTCATCCTCACAAATCTTCAAACCCTAAACCAATTTTCAAACCACAAACCAATGGTCACGTAAAAGGGTACATTCCACATGTATAATGAACCCTTTATGCAAGTATCTGCTCAACTACTCCTTGAGGAAGGTGGCACCAGCTTAGAGCTTAAGCAAAGAACTGATCATGATGTACTAACCGAAAAAGGTGTTCTCATTCCAAGGCTTGGAAAAGTTCCTAAAAATCTAAGATAGAATATTTCCTGAATGGTAACCATGTACTTTCCCACTTTAAAGTGAAATCAGGATCGATGAGAAGACCATAATTAGAGACACTTACATGGAGGTTGGAATTAATGGATTTCAAACATTGTGAATAGAGTCATATGCTTGGCTCAAGGAGATTAGTTCAAGTCTTTTAGAGCCTTTGTTAAGAAGTCTCCAAGTATCTTACTAACTCTCCTCGATACAAGCTTAGTGAGATTACCACTATTCTATTGAGTCCTAAGGCTAGAAAAGTCTTCAATAGTGATTTAGTTTACAATCTTCCCAAGGCTAGTGGAGCATCTATGTGCTTATTCCTATGGATTTGTATACGCTACTATATTGTCTATTAGGAAAAAGGAGTGAACTTACCCAAGTCTGATATTGGCCTTCATGCTTGGAGCCATCTCTAAAAGAAAAGCAAAACAACTGATGTTCCCTATGGGATGCGTTGACCAGAATCTTCCAATACTTAGGCTACCCCTGAACTAAGGATTAGTTCAAGTACATGGAAGGTATAAGACACCATGATATCCTTCAAGACCATAAGAAGGAGACTTGGTGCACCCAATACTAGTGCCAGGAAGACAAAGCTCCTAAGTTAGGGATGTAAAAACAAAAAAAGCTATAGAAGAAGTAGAGAAAAAGAAGAACAAAGAGAAGGGAAGGAAAAGAAAGGTGATCTTCATCGATGTTGAGGATGACATTGAAGAATCTAAGGAGACTAAGTCTGCCAAGTCCCGTTAGATTAGAAAGAAGGATAAGAGAGACAAGACAATAATAGAATAAAAGAATCCTCTAAGCCATCCATACCTGGAAATGAGGGCAGGGTTTCTCTAAGAGAATGAGTCCCTAAGGAAACCTGACAAGCTTCCTATTAAAGAACATACATAGAATTTAAGTATTTTGAAACCTGCCAAAAGATGTTCCTGAGCAGTCTAACTTAAAGAAATTATTGAAGCTGAATAGGCTAGTGTGATTGTAGAGGATATCTAATGAAGTGAAGTAAGAATAGAAGGATTATGATGGAAAATAAGCTTCTCCAAGAAAAAGAGAAGCTCAGAGTGAAGCACAGAACTAAAAGGGCCAAAGGTATTTTGGGCTCAGGCAGTTCCGTCCTTGAAACCTTTTGTGGTAATTGAAGGCATCTAGCAAGGCCAATAACCCAGCAATTTGGGTACACTTCATTTCCAATTTCTACTACACCTTCTAGAAGCCAAGCCCCTTTAGAAATAACTCAACCATAGAATCTTCAAGTGCTTCTAATGCTACTTGGACTATTCTTATGAAAATCATTGAGCAATCAATAGAGAGGCTGAAAGTACCTAAAACTTTGGATCCCATAGTGTAGTAAGCCTGCTTTAAGGAAACCTGTCTGGACCATCCAATGCTCTCACTGATTGTAACACCCCAAAATTTATTCAAGAATTAATTTGAACTTTATTAGTGAGAGTTTTAAAAAAAATTTGTAGCCCTTAGCAATGAATGAGCATAGCTAATAGACGAGTTCAAAAAAAAATTTTGTGGATTAAGAGTGACTTTTAGGCCTATAGATGAATAATAACTTTAAAATAGAGGCCAAGGGGTCCTGGGTGCAGCAGAACTAGACCCAGGACTGAGATAGTAATTAGGCTAGGCCCATGTAAAGATATTTTAAGTTTCCCGGGATGGTGTTTTATCCGTTCGATAAAGTTTAGATGTCAATTTTTAACACCATAAAAGTTACTTGGTGGTCAAGTAACCTCTAACTCAATCATATCTTGCCAAGTGGATGGCAAGGATTAAAACTGGAAGAAAGTTTTAATCTTGGCCTTTCATTTATTATTTTACCTTGGGGCCAAGGAATTCATCATTCATTGAAATTTTGGTGCGTGATTTTAACACCGAAAAATTAACTACTCACTAAGTGAGTGACCCATTATTCTTGAACAATGGATGGCCATGATTCATTCTTTGACTAACAAATTAAATCCTAGCCATCTATCTCATTATTTTCTTTTTAAAAGAAAGAAATTCACACTTTGGCTACATAATTACTACATCTACACCAAAGAAAGATTAAATCACCAACCTTATCACTCCACCCTTGTCATTTTTGGCCAAGAACGAGAAACCAAACCTCCCATAGTGTTTCCTCTCGAACCCTAACTTCAAATGCCTAACACAATTTATAAACCAACTCAATTTGGAATTTGAATCCCTCATCATTTTCAGTTACTAAGTTCTAAAACATCAATTATCGAGACCCATTCATTTTATCATGCGTCTTGTAATAAATGCATCATATTTTGTTATGATATACAACACTTAACCTTATAGCATACATCTAACTTCATAGCAAACACAATATGCATAGAACATGATTCATGAATAACATTCTTTGGTTCATTAGGTGACTTAAATTTAGTTCACTTTCACTCTTGGGGCCACCCTATAACTCTTCCCTTTTGAGAGTACTTCTAGGCTATGAGCTCATATCTCACTAGTTGTCACTAGCGTATACTTATCCCTTTTGATAAGTTAAAATCCCGACTTAAAAGTATGGGTTAGGGGGCAAGAATCACCTTTTCATCACCTATAGTTTGATGAGTCCAAAGGAATATTTTCTTATATTTCTAAGTTACCTTAAGTCTTAGCATGTTATATCAAGATGCAATACATAATTCATAATCATCATAGCTTTTCATATATATTTCTTGCATAGGTATATCTAATGTTTCCAAAAGAAACTATAACATGCAAATGATGGATCCTATCTCTAGAGATCAAGAACTCACATAGCATCAAATATCACATAAATTCATCATCTTAAGTATCAAAGAATTCATCATCTCAATCAACACATAAATATTCCCTTAAATAGCCAAACCCCTAAATCGACTAATTGTCAAATTATTTTCTGATGCATCTAAGGGATTTATTATCATCATTACCACTAATTATTTAGCTCAAGAACATCATTAATCAAAGTTGGACAGCATAGGCAATAAAAAGGATTTCAATGATTTAAGGTGTGTTAGAAGTTGTGTTTTACACCTTTCTCATTATCTGCTTTTCCTATGATGCTAAAATAAATTCCTAAACCATTTATAGGTCATTCTTACTTAAGTAAACATGGTAAAACCTGATTTTTACAAATTTTAAAGGTGCTGAACAGAATGCATAATTCTTTTTCTTAGGAGTTTTAGAAATCTTGTTTTCAATTCTTTAGCTACTAGGCTTGCCCAAAGTTCCAACAACAATTATCACATCAAGTAACAAGGTATTTAACACATTTAAATCATCTAAAATAGAATTTAAAGGTGCTGGACAATTAAAGACAACCAAAAAGTAACAAGTTCCATAAGCATAAAATAAGGCATTTCTAGTAACTAAGCTTCAAACTTCAAAATAACTTCTAAAATTTAAGAGATATAATAAATATGCTAGACAAGGAAATATAAATATGAATGCAAGTCCATTTCTTTATTTTAGTGCTCTAGGCCTCTTAGAGTATTTACTCTAAATCATATCTCAACTTAAGGTTAAGATAGGTAGGCTTTGAGATTAATTATTAAGTGATAACTTGAAAAGTAAATATGCTAGGCAAGGAAATATAAATATGAATGCAAGGACTTGAAACGAAGTATAAGGAGAACCACAAACATATCTTTACTTCTTAAAGAAAATACCTAGTAAGCTACTTAGCATATCCATCATACTTTGTAAAAGTAAAACTCAAGCTCAGAGGTTTCATTGTGATGAACTCATAGTCATCATCTAGAACTCTCATCATCAAGCTATTATGAGAAACCATCAAAGCCTTGAAGGGCCAATACCAAGAAAAGAAATGAAGAAACCAAAACGGCAAAACAAGGGAAATTCATCAAAATATCATTTCAAACCAAGAACAAAACTTAGCAAAGCAATAAAATAACTTTCAATACAACTCCCTACCAAGGATAATTTCTTTTTCAAAGAAAAAGCTTTGTCTTGAGATACAAGATAAAGAGAACAATCCTTTTTGAAACTGAGATGGATTCAAGGGAGGAAAAAGAGAAGGTTTGTTCTTGGGTCTTGAACTTAGGAATGGAATGGTTATGTGTTTAAGGAAGGCTTATGATATTTGAGTGGTGGTTTATGTTTAGGAAATAGTGAGGATGGGTTCTTTGGAAGAATAAGTAGAAGTAGAAGAAGAACTCTTAGAACTAAGAAAGGAAACCTTGAAGCTTTGCACAAGTGAGCAAAACATTACAAGCTTTCCTTGGTGTCTATTTATAGAGAATTGCAACACATGGAAGTGCAAATGGTGGAGGAGGCCATCGGCCTTGTAAGAGGGAAAGAGAAAATATCTCTTTACAAGGTATGGTCTTGGGCATAGTTCAAAGCATGGTGAAGTATGGTTCTTAAGCATGGTGAAGTATGGCCTAAAGTATAGTTCTTTGTGTGTAAAAATAAATTAACATGTGATGATCATGGGGAGGAGTGGCTTCGGCCATGTCCTTAAGGGAAGGAAAAATATGTCATCTAATTGTGGTTTAGAGGTGTGTTTAGGTGTATTATCTGATTAGGCTTTTGATTAGGAGTTTGTAAGTAAGTGTTTAGCTAAGGTAATGGGTAATTAAGGGTATCAAGACATGATTAAGGAGTTGGTTGGTTTCATTAGTGAAAACTCATTTTATATAAAAACTATTCATAAACACAATTCCAATTTAAGGAATTGGAGAGAGAAATACTATTCAAGATTCTATGACATGGCATCTTAATTTTTAATTTAAAGATTAAAGGGTATCTAAGTAATCTTAGGTTTAATTATCTTAATAAATTATTTTGACTCTAGATTAGTAATTAGAATTTACTAATCTTTAATTAGAGCCTAATTTTTCTTAGCTTTTGCTAATTGTATCATTTGGCCCAAAATACACATAGCTAGGGATAAAATGGTAATTTTTCACAAAAACCTCCTTGGCTACTCTGAACTTAACCAATTATTAAACATAACTTAAAAACATCATTTAAATCCTTTGGTGATATTCAGGTTCAATTGGCACTTTGTTAAATGCATAGCCGCAAGGGCGTTTTGGTCATTTTTGTGATTTGAACTCAAAAATGAAATTATTCTGCTCATAAACACACATAACACATATAATCCCCTATCATCATCAAAATGTCCCCTTAACAGAGCCACGCGATCCTCATTTCCCTGAAATGACCTTAGGGGCATTTTGATCATTCCACACGAGAAAATCCCGAGCGTTACATTGTGCATGCTCATATGAAGCTTATTTCTAGCTATCCGAGAAAGAGCTTGTTAAAGGCCTGAAAGATCAGAATTGACAAGGATTCAACTTGTGATTTCTTTGAAAGGGCAAGCAAACCAATGCTTCTTTCCACAATAAAAATGTGGTTAAACTACTAAGCCACTTGAGCTTTTACACATGGATCTCTTTGGACCAACCAAGACTTGCAAGTCTTGCTGAAAAATATATTGTTTTGTCATAGTGAATGATTACTCTAGATTTACATGAGTTACCTTCCTAGCTTCTAAGGATGAGGTGATTGAAAGATTCAAAGTTTGCAAAACAAGCTTGTATTGAAAAAGCTGTAGGTAAGAATGCACATTAGAAGGGGGTTGAATTGTGCTTTGCCTTTTTTTTTCTTGCCACTTTTAAAAAACTTACTCAAGATACTATCAAGCTATAAGCTTGAAGTGCAACGAAAGCAGCATTAGTGACTTCAGTGAAAACTTCTAAACTGAACATGAAATGAAAGCGTTAAAGAGTATTTTCCAAGAACTTAACAGGAAACAAATCAAATAAGAAAATAAAATAAAAGATGAAGGAAAAAGGAGATAGCTGCCCCGAGAATTTACTTGTTCAACCAAACCTGCATACATCCAGTTCTGAATAATCTTTGAGTTCCACTAAACTTTTTCTTCTTACTGAAGAAAGAACAAAGATAGTCTTTACAATAGCCTTCACAAGCTCTCACTAGTGAACTAGGAGACAACTTTACTATCACTAACCAAGTAGTTATTCACCAGCATGTTCAAACTAAATCAAGTAGTTATTCAACAACCTTTTTAAGCCAACCCAAGTAGTCTTTAACTAGCCTCTTCAAGCTAAACCGAGACCAATAAAACACCTTTACTATCACATTGCAAGGCTTGACTAGCTTCTCCAAGCTGAAACCATGATCATTATTGGATTGAGGATACAAAGGTTTGTGTGTAGGCTTGCAACTCAAACTAACCTACACTCAAGTTTTCGTAAGATTTACAAAAAAGAAAGTTCTGAAACACTTGAATGACTTCTTTAAATATTCTTCCTAGGAAGAATGTATGAACATTGAAGGAATGCAAGAAAAAGATTTTTACAATCAAAGGAAATGATTACTAGATGTAATGAACTGGATAAGCACAATAAGAAGAGATTTTCAGAGTTGTTGCTCTTTGTGTAGCCATGTTCCTTCCTTGAAAGCATAACATCTTTATTTATAGATGGTCTTCCTTGTGATTGCCTTTTTGATTAAGACTCTTTGAGTGCATGCTTGATCATTCATTTGTGTTTTCGAACTACAATCTAGAAGAGTAGCCCTTCCGTTTGTCAAGATTGTTGCAGAAGCCATTGGAATGAGTTTCTTATGTTACTTCAGAAATTACTCTTATTTTATGAACATGGTTTCTAAACTCCTTCTTCTTAAAGCTAAGGTATTTGATCATGGTGGCAAAAGAGATGACTCACTAGTTTGTTCATCTGGGTTTTGACTTTTGAATTTCAAATTTGAATTCCAAAAATTCTTTTCATTTCTTGTAGAGTACATACTATCATTGTATGTGAGCTTTCTAATTTGTGGTATCATTTCTTTGATAATTCTTAGGTCTTCATGTCTTCAATCATCCTTCGATGAACAAAATATTGTGAGTGTGATGATTGAACAGCGAACACTTTAGCTTCAGATTTTGATGTGTATCTTCATTTATGGTGTACTTTTAAAGTCTCGTCCTACTTTTGAGTCCCAATTTGTCCAACCTTCATGATATCTTCCATGCTTTATTGAGAAAGTATCAATCCGACCTTAGTCATGTGTTAGAGCCAAACAAGTGGAGTAAGTTAGGACTTAACCTTAAACCTCCACCTAGAGGATCTCCTAGAGGAGTCAGCAGCTGAGGAACAAAACCGTATCTTTGGTCAAAATGGCATTAGGAACAAGAAAAAGCAAGATTATTACGTTGGAATTAGAATTAGAGATAGGATTTGAGACCCCAAGCTATTTACATGTAAATGAATTTCGAGAGCGAAATTTCTTTAAGGAGAGGACAAAATGTAACGTCTTTTTTTTCAAGTGCGAAAATGACCAAAATGCTCCTAAGGTCATTTCTACTTGGAAATAAAGGAAAACCGATCCAAGCTATCCTCAAGGGTTAGTCTAATGTTTGAACGGGATTAAGTATGTAATGGAAGTGTTAGAGATGAAAATCTCAATTTCCCTGTTTTCCCATACATGAAATTACAAAAGTACCTCTAAGGTAATTTAACAGCGGGATTAAGTGACAAATGAACCCTGCCATCACTTGGAAGTTCCAAAAATGCTAATGATAAGTGTTGCATGATGTCTGGAAAGTTCGAGTGGTCCCAGGGAGTCCTTGCTGAGTTTACCTTTTTGCCGCGGCTCCTGGCTATATGAGCCTTAACCAAATGGTTAATGTAATACATGCAATATTAGGCTCTAATTAAAGATAAATTAATTTTAATTAATAATTTTGAGTCTAAATAATTGTTTGAGGTTAATTACGGCCTAAGATTGCTTAAGAAAAATCAAATTCCCTTTTTAAATCAAAGACATTATGTCATATCAAGCCAAATAGTATTTTCTCTCTCCAATTTCCTAAATCAAGGAAACATGTTGGAGTTTGAATTTCAAACTAATAAAGTTTAATTCAAACTAAATATGCAAGACCACTCCTAATCATATCTTGAAAGCCTTAAACACTTGGTTACCAACCCAAACACCCAATCACCAATTGCTAACTCATTCCTTAATCAAATCTATCTCTAATTCATATCCTAACACACTTGGAAAAAATAAAAATCCCCCCAAAAGCCCCAAAGAGGCCATAATTTCCTCCTTTCATTTCACCCTCATATTTTAATTCTTCTAACACACTAACACTCACAAACACTCTTATTTTTACCATTTGCTTTTTTTGCCAAAGAGCTAGTGTCAAAAAAGAACTATTGCATTCTCTCAACTTAAGCTTTCTCTTCTTCCTCTTCCATCTCCATCCCCAACCTCCTCTCAACCCATAAACACATAACTAACCCATTCCAAGATTAATCTTTGATATGGATTTTTCTTATCTTGAGTTTTTTCTCTTCTCTTACACATTTCGGATTTGATGATTGGTGTGATGGACAAGTTATTTTCTTTTCCTTTCTCCTCCATTTTTTGTTTTTGTTGTTGATTGTTGGTCATAAACCATGGTTTAATGATGAGAGATCTTGATGTTGGTTGTAAAACCATCATGTGCTTGACCTCTAGAGCCCAAGGTTTGGTTTATTTTCGATTTTAGAGAATGATAAAGATGGAATGTTTTGTTGGTTCCCATGGAATATTTTCTTTCTTGATGATCAAGGCCATAACTTAATGATGAAGGTTTCTTGATGTTGGTTATGGAACCATCATGTGTTGGACCTCTAGAGTTCAAGGCTTGATTTTTTATTTCACAAGAGTATGAAAAAAATGGTTTATTGTTGGTTATCTTTGTTGGTTTTCCTTTGAGCTTGATGATGAGTCTAAAGGAATAAGGTTCTTGGAACCATATTGTCAGAAACTTTAAAGCTCATTTCCATTTGGTTAAGATTGATTAGGATTAAGAGTTTGATTCTTTAAAGTTTTAAAATGAGCTCTAGTAAGATAATAGAAATGGACTTGCATCATGTTTATATTTCAAGCTCTTGCATCTCATGTTTATGTTTCAATGCCTTGCATATCATGTTTATTTCCAAGTCATCACCTTAAATCTTGAAGACTAAAGAAATGGACTTGCATTGCCATGTTTAAATTGAGTTTTGCATTTTCATGTTTATATTTCAAGTTATCACCTAAACCTTGAAGACTTAAAAATGAACTTGCACTCTCATGTTTATATTTCAAGTCTTGCACATTATATTTATATTTCAAGTCATCACTTAATAATGATAAAGATCAAAAATGAGATTTGCATAGCATGTTTATTATTCTTGTCATGATCTAAATCCCTAGAGCTCAAAGACTTACCCTTGTCTCTTAAAATGGAAATCTTGATCATGGCTATGGAATGTGTTTTAGCTATGACATAATGATTGGTTTTGTTTTCTTTTGAGACTTGAATCTTGCTTTTATGATGTACATAGTTGTAGTGAAGAGCTTGTTTTGATTTGCAAAATGTGAATTTGATTTCAAAAGGAATGTTAGAATGATGTTCTAAAATGGTCTTGAAGTGAAAGAGCAACTTAATGTGTTAAAACTTTGTTTCTCTATCCAGGATTCTGGTAATTTATTACCACCATGTAAGTGTTAAGATGATCTTTGAAGATTTGGTTATGGTAATCGATTACCAGCATGTAATGAATTATCATGATGTTCTTCATGTACGCCCGAATTTCTGCTATTAGTAAATGACCAAGGCCATGTTTTCTCGGTAAATTAAGGGCAGTTGCCCCAAACCCTCGAATGGGTCAACTCGATGTTTAAAGGGGATTATGGTTATGGATGATATTCGAGGAGAGAACCTCGTTTTCAAACTTTCGGCTCAAAATGACAAAATACCCCTTTGTTCTATCTAAAAGGTGCCGTTGAGCCAGAATTTTTCCAGGATTTAGAATGATGTTTTAAGTAATGTTTGATGTTTAGTTTGGCCTGAAGGTCCGGAGTTCACAAAATTACCATTTTGCCCCTAGAGCGTGTAAATGAGCCTAATGACGCAATTAAGCAAACCTAAGCAATATTAGGCTCTAATCGAAGATTAATTTATTTCGATAATTAATCTAGAGTCAAAATAATTTATTAAGGTTAATTAGAACCTAAGATTGCTTAGATAAACTCTAATTGCATTCTTTAATTCAAGATTCCTAGTCATTGAATCTTGAGATGTTTTCTCTCTCCAATTCCTTAAATTAAGGAATTGTGCCATACCTCATTTGACTAAAGAATTATTTTAAATTACTAATCTAGTAAGATTACCCTCCTAATCAAGTCTTAAACCACCTTAATTAACCATTTTCTCACCTAAACACTTGCTTACAAACTCCTAATCAAAAGCCTAATCAAAGACACACCTAAACACATCCTTAAACCACAATTACATGAACAAAATTCCTTCCCCCTTGGCTGATGTGTTGGCTGAAAATCCCCCTAAAAATGGTGCCACATGTTGATTTTTGTTGCACTCCAAGCCCATGCCTTAGGCCATACCCAAACCCATACCTCACCATGCCTTGCCCATGCTCTCCACCATACCAATCAAAGAGATCTTTCCTCCTCCTCCTCACTTGGCCGGCCACTCCTCCCTCAAATGCCATCCATGAGCTCTCAAATCCTCTATAAATACACTAGCTTGAAAGCTCTTTGAATGTTTACACACTTGAGCAAACTTTTAACTTTCTTCCAAACACAAAGAGCCATTTTCCTCTCCCCCTTGGCCGAGTTCCAAAGATTCCAAGAAGGATTTCTTTCTTTTTCCTCTCAAGAAACAAAGCTTTCCTTCCTCTCTTCAAGACTTCTCAGGTAGGGTGTTGTTTTAATGTTTTTGCTTGTGTTTTTAGAAAGTTCTAGTTTTCTCTTGGTTTCAAACTCTTTTCCCCTTCCCCTTTCTTTTCGGCCAAGAGGCCCTTTCATAAAGAAAACATGAGCTTGATGATGAGGTTTCAAGATAATGACTTGTTGTTGTCATGTGAGAAACCTCTAAAGCTTGAAACAACTTGGTCTTGGACCATACATGCCTTGATTTCTTCCTTTTTCCTTGATAAAGTTTTGGTTTTCTTTCCTTTCCTCTTCATGATTTTGGTTTCCTTTGCCTTGGTTTGAACAAAGTTTGCTAAAAATGTAAAGTAGATCACAAAAGTTTTGTTAAGAAAATTAATCACATGATTTCAAAGAGCTCTAAGCTTACCCTTGCCAACCTTAAAGTTGGTCGGCGTTCTAAGAGTTTTACTCTAGATTGAAGCCCATGAGCAATAAAATAAAGAATATGACTTAGCCCTTGTAGTTTTGTTTAGACAAAGTGTTGAACTTTGAGTCCATTTCCTTAAGCTTGATGATGAAGTTCAAACCTTAAGATTTCTTTGAAGTCTAGGTGCTAAGAACTCTAAAGCTTGCCTTATGATACATAATGGGTTGAGGTTTATGTTCCTCTAAAAGTCTTGTAAGAGCTCTAGTTAAGATAAAAACAAGTTGCATTCATGTTTAAATTTATGTCTTGCATCTCATGTTTATTTTGATGTCATCACTAATTTCACAAGAATAAATGAATGAACTTGCATTACCATATTTAAATTCCAAGCTTGCATTTCATGTTTATATTTCAAGTCATCACTTAATCCTTAAAGATAATAATGAAGTTGCATCTCATATTTATTTTATGCTCTCACTTTACTTTCTAATGAAGAGTTTAAGATTATGTTATCACCTAAATACTCTAGAGCTCAAAGACTTGCCCTAAGTATCCTAAAAAGGAAACTCTAGTAAAAAAGAAATGGATGAGTTTTAGTATGATTCAATAATGGTTTGATTTTGTAAAATGCATGAATGATTTCAGAAAATGTTGAAAACTGTTTTATGAGGTCTCAAGGTGTTTAAATAGTTTGGAATGTGTCAAAAATCATGTTTTCTCAAATTCCGGAAGGTTTTGGTAATCGACTTATCACGTTTCTTCATGCCCAGGACCTTCTGGAAACCCTGTAATGATTACCTTATAGTGTAATCGATTACTATTATGTTCTTTATTTTCTGAAACGAGATTAACCCTAAGTAATCGATTACCATTGTATGTAATTGATTACCCGTTGTTTGAAACCCAGAATAATTTAGCTCCTGGTAATCGATTACTAGGAACATGTAATCGATTACCAGATTTTTTGTTCCTAAAAATGTCCCAAGAGAAAACTAGCAACTTATATGCATTTCAAATCAAGAGATTATGTGATTTTATGGGCTTATGATTTCTTTCTGCCTTTATGTTTGGCTACTGGATAAATGTTGTTCTAAGGTGTTAATGTGTAAAATTATGTTTGAGTGAAGCAAGGATCGATTTAGAAAAGTTAGAAAAGAATAAGTAACTTGAAAGGGATTAGAGATGAGAATTCTAGAACACCTTAATGCATAGAAATGCAAATCTGTTCTAGCATGATTAATTCAAGGATAAATGATTCATAATTAGTAAGACATGTACAAAATCCCTTCATAAATGATTAGGTGTTGATTTCTAAGTTTAATGTGATGATAAGAATTAAAATGGTTTATAACTTAGAGAACATGCCTAGGAATCCCTCATAATTGGTCTAGGAATTGATTATGGAGCCTTAGGCGAAGACGGTCTTAAAAAGGGTCACGAATGGAGATTCTAGAGCCCTTAAGCAAATGATATTTTCTCCCTTCATGTGCAGTGCTTATGGAATTTTAGTGAGTTCAAATCTTAGAGAACAATTAAGTGTTAACCTCTTGAGGGTAATAAAGATGCAAATACAAGTTTAAGGCCCGTAAGGGTCAAAGCATAAGATACTATGAGATAGGTGGACGAGAGTATAATTATGATGATGAACCTCGTGCACACTTATGATGATGTGATTATGTTAGTTCCTTGAGCATGAAACTTTATGATGTTTGATATGGTGATATGATGAAATGTTGTATTTAAGATGCATAAGGTTTCGAAATATGAATGAAATTGAGAAATATGCTCATGTGAACTAGAAAGTTATTGAATTGAGAAAGTTCCATGAAAATGATGCATGTGATTAAGATTATGTGGCATGACTCAAATTTGAGGAAATTCTGAAGATAGCTGTTATGCCGCCGAATTTCAAATTTGAGGGACATAAGAAAGTTTTTGAGAAAGATGAAATTATTGAACCCTGACATGTCGAGACGTACTTCTCCTGCTCCAGTGAGGAGAAGGTAAAACCGTGAGGGCATACATCAGCCCGAAGCGAACAAAGTCGTTGGCTCTGAACCAGTCGATGCGTTTCGAAGAAGGAAAAAGTCCCATGATGGGTGATCCTTAGGCCCCCTACCCGTACTCTGGAGTCGGGATTATGATGAATATGATGATGTTTATGATTCGCTTATCAAGAGGATAAGTAAGAACTAGTGACGACTAGTTAAGGTATGAGCTCATAGCCTAGTTTAAGGGTGCGGTTACTATTATGATTGGTGTCACAAGTATGAGAAAAGGAAAGATGTTCAAGAGAAAGTTACATGCCACTTATATGTTGTTTGATATTTGTTTGATTTACCTAAAGTACTGCCATGCATCCATGAACTATTATGTTGCATACATGCATTAAGACTCATTATAAAAGACATGGACCTTGGATAAATATCTTTGTGAAAACCTCATAATGAACCTATGCATGCTTAACCTTTTCATAATAAACCCAAGGTTCCTGGGACGTAAACGATGACACTAGGATAGAGGATTTCCCTATGAGATTCTTTAGCAAGATTCTCACCCCTCTCTCTGTTTCTTTCCGTTACGTCTTCATAGACGTCGTTCGTGATTTTTGTTGACCCGCACATGGAGGTGCACTATGACCCGAGCACAGGCTACCACTTCAAGGGTCATTGTGAGGTACGCATTTTTGCATACGTGGGACGCCCTTTTCTTCCCCAGTCTCCAGCTTCACTTCACCGACTTCACCCTTTGGCGACAACATGATCTTTGAGAGGACGCGACCCCGAGACGAGAGCACCGTCGTGCCCGTCCTTCTTCGTCGAGGTGACGCGGACATCCCGAGTATGTTCCCCCGTCTCGATCGAGGCCAATCCTTCAGAGGGCTCTTCCCTTCTTTTCCTATGGATCTCGCTGAGGTAGCGAGGCACCGCTACTCAGCCGAGGCAGCGAGGCGCGTTCGGCAGCCCGAGAGGCGACCACGACGCAGAGCCATGTCGTCCCTCGATTCCCATGCCTAGATCTCCGCTTCGTTGGGCTACATCCGAGGAGCTTCGCCCAGGTCGTTGCTACATCTTCTTCATTCGAGGATCAGCGTCACCAGGAGCTTGGAGGGAGGGAGTGCTAGTTGGGAGTATCTTTTGGGGTTGTTTCATGTATTTGCTTTTATGTTTCTTATTTTATGTTATTGTACTGCAAGCTCTGCCCAATTGGGTATGGGTTATGTTTCCTTTATATTCAGGATATTGTATAAACTATGTTAACTAATGTGATGAGGAATGTTTTCTTGATGGATGTGTTCTTTAATGCTTATGTTCTGGATGTTTTATTATTCTTCCGCTTCACGTTACATTTATGTTACACGCAAAGGCTCGCACTTTGTTTTATATGAATCATTTCAAAAAAAAAATTTACCTGTATTTTCCGCTAAGTATTTTGTAAATGAATTTAAAGAGAAGTAATAACTAATAATTAATCTTGATACGTCCTAGGCGTATTGGGGTTAAATATTAGGGTGTTACACTTATACCCGGAACCATTTTTAGATTTGGTAATCGATTACCAGTCATGTAATTCATGATGTTTTTCTTTTAATGCCCAAGAACAGTTTGGTTCTGGTAATTAAATTACCAGCACACGTAATCAATTACCAGGATGCTCTTAAGCCCGAAACAAGTTCTTAATTTTTTTTGTAATCAACCAGCACATGTAATTGATTAGTAGAACCCTTAATGTGCAAACGAGTGTGTTCTAAATGAGATAAAGTGGATTGGTGGCTCTATATGCTTATGTGTTGAATTGTGGATTCCATATATATATATATATATATATATATATATATATATATATATATATATATATATATTGGCATTGCATACACATTAGCATTCAGTCCTTAACTTAAACATCCTGGGTAGAAGCATGTTCCTGCTATAAGATGATGATTGATAATATGCTTATTGATATGTGCAAAAAGATGTGATGCATGTTATGTGAATTAATGATAGGATAGCATGATGAGATTATCATTGACTAGTTAAGATGCATGATCTATAGGAATTATGAACATGATATGTCTTATGATAAATTATGATTACTTGCTCACATTGCATCTCTGATTAACATGCCAATATTAAGGTGACAAAAGATATATGGAAATAATTCTCTGACTCCAGGAATTAATGGTTATAAAGGTGATCCAAAAGGACCTTTTACTCCAGGACTTAATGGTTATAAAAGTTAATCCTGTGCCCCCTAACCCGCACTCTGGGAATGGGAATTTAGCTATATCAAGGATAAGGATATAGATTCCTGATGAGTATTTAGGTATGAGCTAATAACCTAGAACTCTCAAAAAGGAAAGTATTAGTAACCCAAGGAAAAGAGAATAAGAAGTTTAAGTCACTTAAAAGAATCCTGATGAAAGATCATGTTAGGAGAATTTTACATTCTCTATGTTATGCCTATTCACCATGATCACTATGACATCTTGCTTGTGGCATCAACATGCATTCATGACCTAGTATGTTGCATTCATGCATTAAGATTCATGCTAAAATGCACGGGCCTAAGATAATGGTGTTTAGAACTTAATAAATGAACCCTAAGTATAAATGCCCACTAATTTCATAATGAAATCCGAGGTTCCTGAGGATGTAGATGATGACACATATTAGAAGGCAAAAACCCTACCTGAGATTCTTGTATAAGTTTCTTATCCCTTCCTCTTTCTTTCCATCTCGTCTTCAGAGATCGATAGCAACCTTCGTGATCTACATTGATGCTCCCACTTGGGAGATGCACTTCAATGCCACTCACCGGGCATTACTTCGTGGGTCGATGTGTTGTCCGCATTTGTCTTCATGGGAGCGCCCTTTGCATGCCCATCACTAGTTACAGGTTCTCTCCGCTACTTCATTTTCTAACGACCTTATCTTTGAGCATGCTCGTCTGCGCAGGGAGCGGGTGCGCGCGCTCCTTGCTACTTCGGTCGCTGAGACATCCTGGTCTACGGGCCATATTCACCTCCTCGCCACCCTGAGCCATGGAACCCATCAGAGGACTCACCCATCCAGCTTTCTTTTGATAGTTCTCCTCACGTTCTTATGATAAAGGAGGTCGATAACGAAGAGGCTCCAGTCACGCGGCCAATGAGAAGCCACACTTGTTAGTGGAAGAGCCACCTGACCCAGCTGAGTGCTCTTGCTTGCTCCTGCATCGTCTTGCTACACCCGACAACCTGGCTCGCTGGATCAGTATCTTTTTCCCTAGGAGTGACGGCGGTGGGGTCGGTTCCAAACCTCTTGGAGCGCCTATGCACATATAGTAGAAGGATAGCCTTCTTTTTCTTTGTTTAGGAGGTTATCTAGCTAGGCGCCCCAATAGGAGGAGCGGGAGAGAGATCCTTTATTTTGCTTGTTATAGCTGTATTTCATTCATGGATATTATGGGATGATTGTATATTTTGAGCCCAACTTCATTGATGGGCATGTTATAACTCTTTTTATGTATATGATAGGTATACAAAGTGGAACGATTAACTATTGATAATATATATATATATATATATATATATATATATATGTTTATTATTTGTGATGTTGCTCTTTATGTATACCTGTGATTGGTTATTGTCTTCTTCCCTTTATACGATATGAGAAGTAGTATGCACGGCTCATGTTTTGCATTTTAAAATTCAAAAAAATTTACCCATATTTTCATTAAGGTATTTTTAAAAGTTTTAGGTAAGACTAAAACAAAGAGTAATGACTAATAATTAATCTAAGCAAGTAGCCGCGTGTCGGTTGAATATTAGGGTGTTACATTTTAGTATCAGAGCTTGGTTTGGTTCTCATGGAGCTTAAGAATTAGACGACTATGCTTCTCAAGCATGATGCGATAATTATGTCATGTGTAGTGCTTTATTGATAGAATAAGCTATAGGATAGCAATGCATGATCCCTATATGTACGTGTGTGCCATGGTAACTAACTCACTCTACATGAAGTATTGAGTCTGATCACCTCAGTGTTATTGTTTCATGTGCTTAGGAACTAATGGTGTGACCACGACAGAAAGGCCTCCAACCTCGAGCGATCAGAGTAGAGAGACGGCAGAAGCCCTCCAGGACATGGCAAGGGCCATGCAAATGATATTCGAGGGCAGATGGAACGTCGGGCGACAGCGGCCACAACACTGCAAAAGGACTCGAGCATGTCTGGTTAGAGAATTCCATAAGCGCGAACACACTATTTAGAGGGACCTTGAACCCAAACCACTGACGAATGGATCAAGAGAAATGGAGAAGGTTTTTTCGATATGAACACCTACAGGAGCAAAAGGTGACCTTTGCCCTATGCTGAAGGCGGATGTCGAGTTTTGGTGGGACTGGCCGGAATCCTGGAGGCATCCAACACATTGATCAACTAGGAGATGTTCAAGACTTGTTTCTACAGAAGTACTTCCCTATATCTATAAATGCTAAGGACATAGAGTTCATGCAGCTAGTCCAAGGAGAATGAGTATCGCGTAGTACACAGCAAAGGTTGAAGAGCTGATAAGTTCTCCTGGATTTTAAGGGATACCAACAAAATCTAGAAATGCGTCAAATATGAGGTTAGGCTGAAGGTGGAGATCAACGTCGATGTTGCACACTTGGAAATTAGACTTCCACCCCTCAACAAGTGTCGCATTATTGAGGATGGGCGGGCAAAGCTAGACATACCCGCTGGAACTTCACCAGGAAGCGCTGGCACCACAAGCTAGGAGTTTCAAGCCGAAGTCTAAGCCCCACGTCAGACAACAGTTCAACCACAAGGCCCTAGGAGGAATTTCCACCATGGAGGTTTGAGTGGTCCCAAGGCCAAGGCACCCAAAGGGGGTTAGCACCCAGAGACACTCACCTCCTGCTTTATGCCTCAATGTGAGGAAGTCACACGAGGATTGACCCCTGGTTGATGGCCAGGGAGTTTGCTTCAGTGCGGAAGCCCGGTCCTATGCAGAGAATGCACAGAGAGGAACCCAACAACCCCTCACCCCAACTACAAACACAGGAGGAAGGTTTCACCCTCAACACGAAAGACTCGGCAAAGTCAGAAACCTCATAGAAGGTAAGTGTGAAATGAACGGATAAAACTTAACTATCCTGTTTGATTCTGGCATAACTCATTCATTCATATCACATGCTAGTGTCGAGTCTTTGCAATTATATGTGAAACTTCCTTTTGATCTTACTATTTCACCCACTGGCAACTGTTAGGACTTGTAGGTGTTTTTAAATTGTCATTTCATTGTTGAAAGTGAGACCTTTTATTGGATTTAGTTTGTTGGCCTATGCATGGTCTAGACATGATCCTCGGCATGGATTGGCTTTACGCTAACCATGTAATGTTAAGTCTTATGGAAAGTTGTTATCTTTCTCCTCCCCTGTTATGCCTAGTAAACCTTTAAGTCTTTACATAAATGTTGTAGAAGCCAATTGTTATGGGGAAGAAAGTAAGGGATATGTTCTAGCGCTGCTAGCAAAGTAGACTTTGAGCAAAGCATTGACGATGTGCCTATAGTAGGAGACTATTCTGAGTTATTAAGATAGATCAGGAGTTCCTCCATAGAGGAGATTGAGTTCCTCCAGAGCTAGTCAGGAGGGTCTATTTCCATAGCACCCTATAGAATGTCACCCTTAGAGTTAACCGAGTTGATGGCACGGTTAAGAGGAGCTACTAGAGAAAAGTTTATAAGAAAGTGCATCACCATGGGCAGCTCGATCTTGTTCATTAAGAAGAAGGATGGGAGTATAAGGCTTTGTATAGACTATAGGCAATTGAATCGCGTAATGGTGAAGAATAAGTACCCTTTGCCTAGGATTGATGATTTAATGGATAAATTAGAGGATGGTGTTTTCCAAGGTTGATCTGAGGTCATGATATCACTAGATTAGAGTAAAGGATGAGGACATACCCAAGGTGCTTTTAGGCCTCGATATGGTCACTTTGAGTTTATGGTGATGTCATTTGGATTGACTAATGCTCCTGCTATGTTCATAGACTACATGAATAGGATCTTCAACCCAATTTTAATCAGTTTGTAGTTGTTTTCATATATGATACTCTCTATTCAAAGATTCACGAGGAGCATAAGCGTCATTTGAGGTTGGTTTTGAGATTCTGAAGGAGAAAATTTTTTATGTAAAGTTGTCTAAGTGTGAATTTTGGCTAGAGGAAGTGAGATTTTTAGGACACATAGTGTCAAAGGGAAGTATGTATCATGTGGTTCCTAGTAAGATAGAGGCTATAATGAGCTTGGAAAGACCTACCACGGTAATGGAGATATGGAGCTTTTAGGATTAGTTGGTTACTACCATAGGTTCATTAAGGGATTTTTCTAGATATCCTTACCCTTAACCAAGCTTACTAGGAAGAATGCCCATTTTGTTTGGACTCCGGAGTGTGAAAAGAGTTTCCAAGAGTTGAAAGTAAAGTTAACCACAACCCAGAATGTTTTAGTTTTGCCAACCCCAATGCACCCTTTGAGGTCTATTGTGACGCATCGAAAAAGGTTTTGGGCTGTGTGTTGATACAAAATAGACAAGTGGTGGCCTATGCATCAGACAACTCAAGCCTCATAAAGCAAATTACCCCACCATGACCTTGAGTTAGCAAGGATGGTGTTCGCTTTGAAGGTGTGGTGACATCATTTGTATGGAGTGAAGTTCAGGTGTTCTCTAATCATAAGAGTCTCAAGTACCTCTTTGATCAGAAGAAGTTGAATATGAGGCAAAGAAGATGGATGGAGTTCTTGAAGGATTATGATTTTGGGCTGAACTATCATCAGGCAAGGCTAATGTAGTGGCTAATGCCTTGAGTCAGAAAGTCACTGCACTTGTCTCATATGATGGTGAAGGAGGTGGAATTGATTGAGAAGTTTAGGGACCTAAACTTAGGGATGACAATGACCATTGAAAGCATGAAGATGTGCCATCTCAATGTAACAATTGACTTTAAGGAGAGAATCACTAGAGACCTAACAAGAGGATGAGGAGTTTAAGGAGACCTTAGAAGGGTAGAAAAGGGAAAGTTAAAGGGTTTCACTATGGGGCGGATGAGATATGGAAGTTTGAGGGCCAGATTTGTTTGGGCAAGTGGTGACCTCTGAAAAAGATTTTGGAGAAGGCTTATAAGACACACCATTTACCCTGGTACTACCAAGATGTATCAGACCTGAAGAAGATGTTTTGGTGGCAAGGGTTGAAGAGATGTAGCCACATGGGTAAGTAGATGCTTAGTCTCAGAAGGTGAAGATTGAGCATCAAAATCCTTAAGGATGTTGCAACCCCTGTCAATTCCCGAATAGAAATGGGATAGTATGATGGATTTCATAACGGTTTACCTAAGACAGAAGCTGGCCATGATGCCATATGGGTGATCATGGAAAGTTGAACGAAAGTCAGCTCACTTTGCCTATTAAGGTGACTTATTCATTGGATAAGTTAGCTAGATTTATGTCCAATAGATTGTAAGGTTGCATGGAGTGCAGAAGATGATAATCTCAGGATTGTGACCTCATTCTTTTTACATCACGTTTTTAGGGAGCCATTTAGAAGGCATTTAGTTCAAAGTTGTGCTTGAGCATGGCATACCACACTCAAACGGATAGGCAATAAAAAGGACCATACAAACCTTAGAGGATATGTTAAAGGCATGTGTGTTGGACCAAAGAGGAAGTTAGGATAAATATTTGCCATTGATCGAGTTCGCATATAACAACGGTTATCATGCAAGCATTGATATGGCACCATATGAAGCCCTATATGGAAGGAAGTGTCAATCGCCCTTGTGTTGGTATGAGCCTAGTGAGCAAAGCATGTTAAGATCGGAAGTTGTGAGGGAAACAATGGAAATTAAGAGAGGATTAAGGATAGGATCCATCAAGCTCAAAGTCGCAGAAAAGCTATGCGGATAAATGGCAAAAGCTTTGAATTCTAAGAGGAGAAGCATGTATTCCTTAGAATCACCCGCAGGCATAGGACGAGCTATGAGAGTCAAAAAGTTAAGCCCAAGATTTCTTAGCCCTTTGAAATCCTTAATAAGTCGGGTCAATGTCACATCCAAATAGCCTTACCACCAATTTGTCCAACCTTCATGATGTCTTCTATGTCTCTCAATTAAGAAAGTATGGATCAAACCCTAGTCATGTGTTAAGCCGAACAAGTGCAAGTTAAGGGAGGACGTAACCTTCATCCTCCACCTACAAGGATCTCAGAAGGAGTCAAGTAGTTGAGGACAAAGGGTGCTCTTAGTCAAAGTGGCATGGGGACAAGGAAGAGCAGAGAAATTTATGTGGGAATGAATCGGAGACAAACACGATACCCAAGCTATTTATAGGTAACAAATTTCGAGGGCGAAATTCTTTTTAACGAGGGAGAAATGCAACGCAAATTTGTTTTCTAATGCAAAAATGACCAAAGTGCTCCTGGGTTCATTTATTTTTCTAAGAAAGTCGGGATTCAGGTGTAACACCCTAATAATTAACCCAATACACCTGAGATATTGATTAATTACTGAGTTTACTCTTGCTTTAGTTCCTAATTATGCTTTGAAAATACTTAGTGAAATTACGAGCCATTTTTTTAAACATAATTGAAAACGTAGGGCGCTTAATTGAATGATTTAGCAAAATTTAAAAGACACATAGGAATTTACAAACATCACATCATAATATATTGGCTCCATCATATAGCATCCATAATACATATCATATAGATATTTGCATTGCAGGAAAAATGAGTTTGAGTGTAGCAATATAATAAAACATAAATAATATATGGATGGAAGACATCCATTAATGGCACCTAGTAATAACACTCTAGGGATAGATAAATATCTGAAAAATATATTAAATAAAACTAGGTTAGTTTCTTATTTCATGGCAACCTAAATGTGATTCACGAGCCACTTCCTTCTGTTAAAGACGAGATGGAAAGAAAATAGAGGAAGTGAGAAACTTATAAAAGAATCTAATCAGGTACTCCACATGATGCATTGTGTATTATCATCGTTCCCAGGGACCTAAGGTTATTATGAAATAGTGAGCATGCTAAGATTGATTTATTAAGTTCAAAAAATATAATTCCAGAGGTTCATCGGTTTTAATCATGCGTCTTATAATGCATCATAAACTTAGCATGTCATGTTTATAATGAACTTCCTTTCATATATAATAACATAGTTATGCATAAAATCACATCATATTCCTCATCATCATTTCATAATACTATGTTTCATCGCAGAATATCATATTTCTCATCATCATCTCATAAATACTATGCATGGCAGAAACATCATATTCACATAATGCATTTACTTAGTTTCTTAGGTGACTTAAAGTTACTTTCATCATCATTTTCCTAGGCAACCCCTATCTACTTACACCCTTTGGGAGTAATCTAGGTTATGAGCTCATACCTTATTAGTCGTCACCAAGCACATGCCTTTATCCCTTGATAGTAAAATTTCCGTCTACCTTTTTGAGAGGGGCAGGACTGGGGCAAGAATCACCTTTTCACCGCCTATAGTTTGCACGACCAAAGGATCATTTTCTCATATATTTGAGTCACCTTTAAGTCTTTGTGTTATATCATAATACAATTCTTCATTCATAATCATCATAACATTTTCTCATTTATAGTCTTATCCAAAATAATATATACCAAATTAATCATGCATCTTAGGAGATTCCAGGAAAGAGAGGTGGGTACAATGGACACGCTTAAATACCAAATCTTTCCTTAACCAAATCTTTCAAATCCACTCTTGCAAGTAATCCTTCTTCAGTTCACAGAATATGTCTTATTTCATGCATAAGTTTTCATTGTTTGCAACAACAACTATAACATACAAACCAGGGAAGCAATCAATGACACCAAATTCTTAATAAGCATCAAATCACATTTTAAGTACACATAAATTACTAGCTTCCATAAAATTCTTACAAAGTTTTAAACTCTTTAAAACTAATTCCTTTGTTAAACTTGAAAGAGAGTCATAGGACTTTAGGCCTAAATAACCATGGGAGCCGATTTATAACTTGAAAGAATGTTCATAATTAAATCTTTCACTTAAGATAAAAGGAGCAAGTCTTGAGCTTTTTAGAATTTAGGTGACATCTTTGAATTATTACCATGCTATGCAACCTTATTTTAATCTTATCTTTATAAGGTGATAGCTTGGAATTATAAACATGATATGCAATTCCATTTCTTTATCTTAAGATTTAAGGTGATAACTTGAAAATTAAACATGATGCAAGAACTTGTAATATAAACATGATGCAAGAGGCTGGATGGTGGTAATTAAGGAAGGACAATTGAGAGGGAGAAGAATCTTAAGCAAGCGAGCGGTAGTGCGCACAGGGAAAATAAGGGAGAATGAGAATTAATTTTTTTAAACTTAGTTCTAAAGACTTCTAAAGAATGAATTCTTTTAACTAAATTATCTAATTTCTTCGCTTATGATTCATAAGCAAGTCTTTGAGCTCTAGGATTTTGAGTAATGACATAAAATAAACATGCCATGCATTGACTTTAGCATTATAAAATAAAGTGAGAGCATAAAATAAACATGAATGCAACTTCTTTTCTATATTTAAGAGATTAAATGACAACTTGAAATTTAAACATGAAATGCAAGCTTGGAAATTTAAACATGAATATGAGTTCATTTATCATTCTTGAGAAATTTAGTGATGACATAGAAGCAAACATGGTTATGCAAGGCATAAACTTAAACATGGATGCAAGTTCATTTATTTCTTCTAAGCTCCTCCAAGCTTAGAGAAATATAAATTCAACCAATATATCTTAGCAAGACAAAGTAAAAATACATCTTTCAAGTTCTAACTAGATCATAAAAACATCATAAAATATTACTCTTTAAAGTTTTGCATCAAGTGGAACTTCAAGCTTTAGAGGCCTAACTTGTGATGGATTCACAACCCACCTCAAGGTCCTCATCATCAAGCCATCATCTTAGTCCACCTAGGCCATATGGCTGAATTGTTCAAAGAAAAAAGGAAGAAGAAACCAAATGGAAAAACTAAGGAAGTCCATGAATCATCATTTTGAACAAGAACAACACTTAGCAAAGCAAAAATAAACTTAAAAACAACTCCCTACCTAATCTGATTAAAGGAAAGGAAAGAACTTGGTTTCCTGAGTGAAATGAAAAGAAATATTCTTGAAAACTTGAAGAAAATTCAGCCAAGAGGAGGAGAAATGAGGAGCTTTTGGTGCTCCTAAAACTAGAATTTGTGTAAGTTATGAACTAAGCATCTAAACTATCTTCAGACATGCCTATTTATAGAGATTTTGCAGCTCATAAATGGACAAAGGAAGGAAGAAATCTGACCAAAAATTAGAGAAATAAGGAAGAAAAACATTTGTTTGGTGGCTTAAAACATGGAATCGTGTTTCCATGTTTTCATGATTCTTGTTTTCATTCTTTGGATTTTTGTGTAATAATTTTCTAACTTATTACTCAATAATTTCGTGCATTACAGCCTTGTGGAAGAGGATTTTGTGTGTTCCATGTATTTTTAGGTGTAGGCAAGGTATTCATGCAATTTAGAATTTACGGTTAAGGGTTTAAGTGAATTACTAAGCAATTTGGGTGTTTTAAGCAATTTTAGGTTCTAATCAATCTAAATAAATAATTTTGACTCTAGATTAGTAATTAGAATTTAATAAGCTTTTAATTTGAGCCTAATATCTTAGGTTTAAATAGCGAATCAAAATACTTCAAAATTTGTAAAGCTGCGCAAAGGCAGGGCAAAAGCAATTACATTCTTAAAGTTGCAGGACCACCCGAGCTTAACCAATGGTTAATATGGCTTAAACACCTTTTAACACATTTAGTGAGGTTTGAGCTCATCGACACGCAATAAAGGAAGTTAAAACGGGGTAAGGGCGTTTGGTCATTTCGCGTTAGAACTAAAATTGGGTCTTACCTCTATAACACACATAACACAACAATCCCTTTATCAACATCAAAACATCCCCTTGAGGATGGGTGGAGCCACCGTTCCTTCATTTTTACCTAGAGTAAAATAACCTCAGGCATTTTGGTCATTTTACACGTGCAAAAATAAGTTGCGGATACTACACGAATTGCTCCTAACTTCTCTTCTAGCGTATATTCCTTTATTAAGAGGATTGTTTAGTCTCAAATTTTATATAATATTACCTATGGTAATTCGGTAATTCCTAATGATGAGTGAAATTCCAAGTAAAAATTGGGGCGTTCACCTTTTGTATTGAGGCGTTAGTCTAATGTTTGAAGGGGATTAAGTG
>JAMLFY010000076.1:0-80521 GCA_030441495.1 Dalbergia oliveri
CTCTAACACACCTTCAAGCATGCCTATTTGTAGAGATTTTGAGGCTCATAAATGGACAAAGGGAGGAAGAAGGCTGACAAAGTTTCAAAGGGAACAAAGGGAGCAAAACATGGATTCAAGACAAGTTGTATGAATTTAGGGAATTATGTTTCATGGTGACATTTTTGGCATTTTGTTTTAGTGCATTATTTGGCAATATTCTGATGCATTATGGCTCCATTATTTCGACCATTTGCAGCCCATGGAAGAGAAATTTGTGTGTTCCATGTATTATTTAGGTGTAGGTAAGGTATTCTTTGCAAATTAGAGAATTTGCAATTAAGGGCTTAGGTGAATTAGTAAGCAATTTGGGTGTTTTTAAGCAATTTTAAGTTGTAATCAATCTAAATAAATAATTTTGACTCTAGATTAATAATTAGAATCTAATAACCTTTAATTTGAGCTTAATATTGCTTAGGTTTCGCTATACGAATCAAAAATCTCGAAATTCGCAAAACTGCATAAGAGAGGGACAAAATGGTAATTTTACTTAAAAATTGCCCAAGACCACCCGAGCTTAACTAATGGTTAATCATAGCTTAAAAACATGTTTTAAAACATTTTAGTGAGGTTTGGACTAGTTTTACACGCAAATCAGAAGTTAAACAGCGCATGGGCATTTTGGTCATTTCGAGCATTTGAGCTCAAAATTAGGATTCTTCTTCTCTATTAACACACATAACATAAAAAATCCCTTATTATCATCAAAACATCCCCTTGAGGACGGGTGGGGCCCACGATCCTCATTTTCTAGTAAAATAACGTCAGGGCATTTTGATCATTTTACACGTACAGAAATTTGGTTTGCAACTCTTGCACGAATTGCTCCTAACCTTTCTTCTAATGTTATATTCCTTTATTGAGGATTGTTTGGTCTTGAATTATATGAAAAATTACCTAGGGTAATTTGATAATTTCTAAACGACAGGAAAACTTTACAGGAAAAATTGGGTGTTACACATGCTGGCCAAATCTATACCTAATGCCCTATTTTTTCTGATTGAGTGCAATAATCCAAATGCCCCTAAGGTCATTTTTACCTGGAATTCAAGGAGTCAACCGATATCCTTGAATGGGTCAACTCAATGTTTGAAGGGATTGTATCTGTTATATTTGATATCCAAGATGAAAATCTTGTTTTCTTAACTTTTGGCTCAAAATGACCAAAATACCCCGTGTTTCTACATGTAAAAGGTGCCGTTTGAGCCCGAATTCTTCCAGGAAGTTTAGAATGATGTTTTTGAGTGATATTTGATGTTTAGTTTGGCTTGCAGTTTTAGTGCAAAATTACCATTTTGCCCCTAGACAGTGTAATGGTCCTAATGACACAATTAAGCAAACCTAAGCAATATTAGGCTCTAATCGAAGATTAATTTATTTCGATAATTAATCTAGGGTCAAAATAATTTATTAAGGTTAATTAGAACCTAAGATTGCTTAGTTAAACTCTAATTGCATTTTTAATTCAAGATTCCTAGTCATGGAATCTTGAATAGTATTTCTCTTTCCAATTCCGAGGACTAACCAGTCATTAGGTATGTGCCATCGAGGAACGAGGAGGAAGCGTCACCCATAGTTCGAGGGGGGTAGTCTTAGTTTGGGTTGTATCTTTTGGGACTTCTCATGTATCCGCTATTTACGCTTCTTGTATTTTATGTTTTCCTGGACTTAAGCTCTGCCCATTAGTACGGGTATGACTTTATATTATCTTTTCAGTTGTGTACTAAAACTACTATGAGTAATGATATGATGGATGTTCTTATGATTAATGTGTTTTATTGTTTTTGTTCATATGATTCATTTGCTTTACCTTGCATGATTTAGTTGCTCTTCCGCTTTTACGTTTCATTTACGTTGTACGCAAAGGCTCCCATTTTGTTTTACACATAGTAATTTATTTCAAAAAAAAATTTCCCGTATTTTCCGCTAAGTAATTTCACAAATGAGTTTAAAGGAAGTAATAACTAATAATTAATCTTAATACGTCCTAAACGCGTTTGGGTTAAATATTAGGGTGTTACATTATGGTATCAGAGTTTCCATTCTTATCTAGCTTGAGGATTGGACTGACCATGCTTTAAAGGCATGTTACGGTAGTATGTCATGTATAGTGCTTAGCTATTAGGGATAAGCTATATGATAGACACACATGACCTTGTTCTTGCTGCTGCCATGGTAACTAGCTCATCTAACATGGAATATTGAGCCTGATCACCTAAGTGTTTGTTGACTTATGTGTTTAGGGACCAATGGCACCCGCAGACAAAATAGGAACGTGAGCGAAGGTGAACAAGGGAACGAGACTACAGCTGCTGTGCGCGAGATGGCAAGAGCGATGGAGCGTATGTTTGACCGCATGAATCAACCAAGGGATGCTGCTCAAGGTCCCCCTGCCGAGGCCGTAGAACAAGCCCGTTTCAGAGAGTTTTGCAAGGCCAATCCCCTAACCTTCCGTGGGGCTTTGAATCCTACAAGGAAGACGAGTGGATCAAGAACATGGAAAAGATCTACTCGGAGTTGCCTACTCTAGGAGAGAAGGTTACTTTCTGCCTACATGATGGAGTTTGACGTGGAGTTTTGGTGGACTGGCACCAAAAGGTTGCTCGAAGCTATGGGAACTGCTATTAATTAGGAGCTGTTCAAAACGTACTTCTATGAGAAGTATTTCCCGAGTCAGTAGGAAGGCGAAGGACATCGAGTTCATGCAGTTGGTCCAAGGTGGATCGTTTGTCGCGGAGACACGCGAAGTTTGAAAGTTGATTAAGTTCTCTCGGGTTTTCCAAGGGAATCCCGATGAGGTCTGGAAGTGCGTTAAGTATGAGGCCGGGTTGAGGGCCGAACTTAACATTGCGTGGCACACATGGAGATTAGGGACTTCCCCACCCTAGTCAACAAGTGCCGATCATCAAAGAAGGGCACAAGAAGCTAAGTGCTACGAGGGCGGATCGTCCTCGTGGTTTGGGACCTCAAGCCCCAAGGTTCAAGCGGCAACACCCCAACCAACCAAGGAACCACTAACATCCCTACCAATCCAACTAGTTCAAGCATCAACAACACCAACAACAACATCATCAACAAAGAGGACCCAACAACCAACCGTTCGGCAACACCCGAGGCCGCCGTTCAATCACAACGGCCGTGGGAACTGCAACCATCAAGGAGGAGTAGGCGGTCCTCGCAATAACAACAACAACAACAACCGGCAAGGAGGGCCCAATGGGAACAAGAACAAGGCACCCCAAGGAGCCCTGGCTTTCCCTAGACCCGTGCCAGCCGGTGTGCCCCCGATGCGAGAGAAATCATGGCAACCTTCCTTGCAATACGGACAAGAGTATGCTTCTGGTGTGGCAAGCCCGGCCACTATGCTAAGGATTGCAGAAGCAATGGAGGGTTGTCAAGTCAAAACCCCAGGCCGCAACACCAAGGGAGGGTCTTCACCCTCAATGCGGAAGACGCCGCGAGATCCAATAACCTCATCGAAGGTAAGTGGGAAGTAAATGGTAGAACCTTAACTGTGCTTTATGACTCTGGTGCTACTCATTCTTTTATCTCACATGCTAGTATCGAGTCTTTGAATTTGAAAGTTTCTAAGCTTCCTTTTGACCTTATTGTTTCTACTCCTACAAATCGCCCTACATACCTACAATTGTTGTTTAAATTGTCATCTTACCGTTGAAAATAGGTCTTTTATCATAGATTTGATTTGTTTACCCTTGAAAGACATAGGGATAATTCTTGGCATGGATTGGCGTTATGCTAACCATGTGTTATTAGACTTATAATAAATCTATTATTTTTCATCATCCCCTAGCAAAACTAGTCAAACCTTGAAACTTTATGTAAATTCCATAGATGTCTTCAATAGTGGGGAGAATACTAAGGGATATGTCCTTCTAGCCACTAGTGATGTAGACTTTGAGAGAACATAGATGATATTCCAGTGGTAAGAGAGATCCGAGGTATTTCTGAGGAGATACCCGAGTTCCCTCCCGAGAGAAGTGGAGTTCTCTATCGAGTTGGTTCCGAGAATGGATCTATCTCTATAGCCCCGTATATGTCACCCTTGGAGCTAAAAGAACTGAAAACCTAATTGGAGGAGCTGTTAAAGAATTTTATAAAACCTAGTGCTTCAACGTGGGGAGCCCCGGTTTTATTTGTTAAGAAAAAGGATGGGAGCATGAGGTTGTGTATAGATTATAGGCAATTGAATCGTGTGACGATGAAGAATAAATACCCTTTGCCTAGGATCGATGATCTTATGGACCAATTAAAAGGAGCGGTGGTATTCTCTAAAATTGATTTAAGGTCGGGATACCACCAAATTAGGGTAAGAGATGAGGATATACCCAAAACCGCCTTTAGAAAACGGTACGGACATTTTGAGTTGCCATGATGTCCTTTGGATTGACAAATGCACCTTGTGTTCATGGACTACATGAATAGGATCTTTAGACCCTATTTAGATAAGTTCGTGGTAGTTTTCATAGATGATATACTCATCTATTCGAAGACTTATGAGGAGCATGAAAGTCATCTAAGGATGGTTTTGGAGGTGTTAAGAGAAAAAGAAATTATACGCAAAGCTTTCTAAGTATGAATTTTGGTTGGAGGAAGTAAAGTTTTTAGGACATGTAGTATCGAAAAGAGGTATAGCGTTGACCCTTGTAAGATAGAAGTCCTAATGAATTGGGATAGACCGACCACCGTATTGGAAATACGAAGCTTTTTGGGATTAGCAGGCTATTACCGTAGGTTTATTAAAGGATTTTCCTAGATTTCCCTTCCCCTAACCAAGCTCACTAGGAAGAACGCCCCATTTTCATGGAATCCCGATTGTGAAAAGAGCTTTCAAGAGTTAAAAGAAAGGTTGACCTCGACCCCAGTTTTGGTTTTACTCAACCCCAATGTACCCTTCGAGGTATATTGTGATGCTTTGGGTAAGGGTTTAGGCTGTGTGTTGATGCAAAATAGGCAAGTGGTAGCCTATGCATCTAGACAACTCAAGCCACACGAGGTTAACTACCCTACCCATGACCTAGAATTAGCCACCATAGTGTTTGCCTTAAAGATTTGGAGGCATCACTTATATGGAGTAAGGTTCGAGGTTTTCCAATCATAAGAGTCTTCAGCATTCTTTGATCAAAAGGAGTTAAACATGAGGCAAAGGAGATGGATGGAGTTTTAAAAGGACTATGATTTCGGCTTAAGTTACCACCCTGCAAGGCCAATGTGGTCGCGATGCCTTGAGTCAAAAATCATTACACCTATCTCATATAATGGTCAAGGAAGTTGAGTTGATAGAGAAATTTAGGGATATGAATTTGGGGATGTCAATGTCAAAAAAGAGTGTGAGAATGTGCCATCTTACAGGAACAAGTGGGTTTAAACAGAGGGTTATGAGGGCACAAGTAGAAAATGAGGAGTTTAGGAAAACCCTTGAGGCGGTCAAGGACTGGTAAGCTTGAAGGTTTTGAACAAGGGACCGATGGGTTGTGGAGATTTGAAGGGCGGATTTGTGTACCGGAAGATGGTGACCTCCGAGAGAGCATCTTGGAGGAGGCCCATAAAAGCCACTTCACCATCCATCTTAGTGCCACCAAGATGTATCAAGACTTAAAGAAGATGTTCTGGTGGTCAAGATTGAAAAAGGACGTAGTCACCTGGGTTAGTAAGTGCTTGGTCTGTCAAAAGGTGAAGATTGAGCACCAAAAGTCTTCAGGATGTTACAACCCTTGCCTATCCCCGAATGGAAGGGGATAGCATATCCATGGATTTTGTGACCGGCCTACCTAGGACCCAAGCCGGCCATGATGCTATTTGGGTCAAGTTGGCCTATTTCCTACCCATCAAGATAACCTTTTCCCTAGATAAGTTGGCCCAGTTGTACATCCAAGAGATAGTGAGATTACATGGAGTTCCATCGACAATAATCTCGAATCGAGATCCGCGATTTACGTCGTGTTTTGGGGAGCCTTTTAAAAGGCGTTTGGTTCAAAGCTATGTTTAAGCACGGTTTACCACCCTCAAACAGATGGCAATTAGAAAAAACTATCCAAACATTGGAAGATATGCTAAGGGCATGTGTTTTGGATAAAAAAGGGAGTTAGGATATGTACCTCGCTTATCGAGTTCACGTATAACAATAGTTATCATGCGAGCATCGGTATGGCACCGTACGAAGCCTTGTATGGAAGGAAGTGCCAGTCGCCTTTGTGTTGGCATGATCTCGGAGAACAAAGCGTTTTGGGGCCGGATGTAGTGGGGAAACCACGGAGCAAATAAGAATGATCAAGGATAGAATATTGACTGCTTAAAGCCGACAAAAGAGCTATGCGAAAGCGGCGAAAGCCGTTGGAGTTTCAAGAAGGCGAACATGTTCTTGAGAATTACCACTACAGGCATAGGTAGAGCCATGAGAGTCAAGAAGTTGAGTCCCATTTCTAGTTCCTTTGAAATCCTTCAGAGAGTAGGGACAGGAGCCTACAAAATAGCCATACCTCCAAATCTGCGATCTTCATGACGTCTTTCACGTCTCCCAGCTAAGAAAATATCAATCCGATCCTAGCCATGTGTTAGAGCCAGAGCATGTACAGTTAAGGGAGGACCTAACTTTTATCCTCCACCAACGAGGATTGTGGATCGTGGTGTCAAGTAGTTGAGGAACAAGTCCGCTCCTTTGGTGAAAGTCGCATGGACGAGACAAGACAAAGGAGTACACATAGGAGCTGAAATCCGAAATGAGACAAAGTATCTCGAGCTTTTCTAAGGTAACGAATTTCGAGGCGAAATTCTTTTAAGGAGTGGAGTAATGTACGCCCAATTTTTGATTGAGTGTAAATGACATAAATACCCCGAGGTCATTTTTACCCAGAATTCAAGGAATTTACCTATCCTCGAATGGGTCAACTCAATGTTTGAAGGGGATTGTATTGTTATATTTGATATCCGAGGTGAAAATCTCATTTTCTAAACTTTTGGCTAAAAATGACCAAAATACCCCTACTGTGTTCTACATGGGTAAAAGGTTCTGTTTGAGCCCGGAATTTTCCAGGAAGTTTAGAATGATGTTTTTGAGTGATATTTGATGTTTAGTTCTGCTCAATTGGTCCCTGTTTAGTAAAATTACCATTTTACCCCTAGAACAGTGTACAGTGGTCCTAATGACACAATTAAGCAAACCTAAGCAATATTAGGCTCTAATCGAAGATTAATTTATTTCGATAATTAATCTAGAGTCAAAATAATTTATTAAGGTTAATTAGAACCTAAGATTGCTTAGTTAAACTCTAATTGCATTCTTTAATTCAAGATTCCTAGTCATGGAATCTTGAATAGTATTTCTCTCTCCAATTCCTTAAATTAAGAAATTGTGCCCATACCTCATTTGACAAAAGAATGATTTTAAATTGTTAATCTAGCAAGATTACCCTCCTAATCAAGTCTTGACAACCTTAATTAGCCAATTACCTCACCTAAATACTTTCTTACAACTCCTAACCAAAACCTTAATAAAGAAACACCTAAACACATCACTAAAATACAATTACATGAGCAAATTAATCCTCCCCCCTTGGCTACCCAAGCTGGCCGAATGCATGGCCCAAACAAAGTGTCACATGTTGAATTTTATCTCACTCAAAGAGCCATGCCTTGCCCATACTTATGCCCATACTCCACCATGCTTGAACCCATACTCAAAGCCATACATTTGTAAGAGATATTTCCTCCCTCCTCCTCTCAAAATAGTGTCGGTTCCTCCTCCCTCTTTGAAGCCTCAATGTTGAAAATTTCTATAAATACCAAGCCTTGAAGAACCTTGCTACACTTTAGATCATTTGCTAAGTTTAGTTGTCTTGCACTTTCTTGCTTTTTCTCTCAAATTTCTCTTCATCATCTTTTTCTTCTTCTTGCTCTCAAAGAACCTTGCCACCACCACAAACAACCATAAACCACCACTACCTCACCTTAAACTATCTCTTAAACACTCAAACCTTCCATTTCCAAGCTTAGAAACTCAAGGAAAAATCATCTCCCTTGAGTTCCCTTCATGGCCGAACACACAACCACACTCAAGAGAAGATTTTGTCTTCTCAATCCTTCAAGAACTCAAGCTTTCTTTCATTTCTTCAAAGACTTCCTTAGGTAGGGGTTTTGTTTTCAAGTTTTTACTTGTTTCTTCAAGAAAAGTTCTAGTTTTCTCTTGGTTCAAACTCTTTTTCTCTCCTCTTTTTCATTTCGGCCATGAGGCCATTTTATGAGAAGAACTTGAGCTTGATGATGAGGTTTCAAGATAATGACTTGTTGTTGTCATGTGAGAAACCTCTAAAGCTTGAAACAACTTGGTCTTGGACCATACATGCTTGTGTTTCTTTCTTTTCCTTGCTTATATTTTTGGTTCCTTTTCCTTTCCTTCTTGAATGTTTTCATTTCTTCCCTTTTCCTTTAAAGATTTCAGTTTCCTTTCCTTTTACTTGAACAAAGTTTGCTAAAAATGTTAAGTAGATCACAAAAGTTTTGTTAAAGAAAATTAATCCTATGTTTTCAAAGAGCTCTAAGCTTACCCTTGCCAACCTTAAAGTTGGTCGGCCGTTCTAAGAGTTTTACTCTAGATTGAAGCCCATGAGCAATAAAATAAAGAATATGACTTAGTTCTTTGTATTTTGTTTAGACAAAGTGTTGAGCTTTGTGTCCATTTTCTTGAGCTTGATGATGAAGTTCAAAACGAAAGGCTTCTTTGAAGAAGTCTTGGTGCTAAGAACTCTAAAGCTCACTTTATGTTTGTTAAGATACATATTTGGGTTGAGGTTATGATGTTCCTTTAAAGTCTTGTAAGAGCTCTAGCTAAGATAAAATGAGTTGCACACATGTTTACATTTATGCCTTGCATAACATGTTTATTTTGATGTCATCACTAAACTCTCAAGAATAACTAAATGGACTTGCATTATCATGTTTAAATTCCAAGCTTGCATTTCATGTTTATATTTCAACATTTAACTTAATCTTTAAAGATAATAATGAGGTTGCATCTCATATTTATTTTATGCTCTCACTTTACTTTCTAATGAAGAATAAAATAAGTGCATATCATGTTTAAGTTTATGCCATCACTTAAATGTCCTAGAGCTCAAAGACTTGCCCAAGTACCTTGCATAAAGTTTTAAAAATGGAGGCATTTCAAGGAATGCCATTTCGGCCTTGTGGTGATGATGATGGACTTGGATGAGTTCCTCTAATCATAAGTGCCCATAGTCCAAGTCTTGGAATTTTTCTAAGATTAGATGTACTCAAGGAACTTTATGAACAAAGTTTTATGTTTTAAATCCATTCCTTGAGCTAAATAATTTAGCTACTGACCTAGCATATATTTTTATGATTTTAATGAGATAAATTGGTTTCTAAAAGAGTTTTGAGTTCCTAAAATTATTCCAAGAGAAAACTAGCAACTTGTATGCATTTTAATTCATGAGATTATGTGATTTTATGAGCTATATAATTCCGTTCTGCCTTGGTTGATTGGCCACTGTATAAATTTTTTTTATGGTGTTAAAATGTGTAAAATTATGTTTGAGTGAAGCAAGGAACGTTTTAGGGAAGTTAGGAAGAACAAGTAACTAAAAAGGACTTAAAATGTGAATTCTAGAACACTTAGATGCACAAATCTATAATTCTGTTCCAGCATAATTGGACTTAAGAAAAATGGTTTATAATTAGTGGATATGTGTAGGAATCCCTCATAATTGGTTTAGGAGTTATTTATAGAGCCTTAGCAAAGACGGAACTTAGAAAAGGTCGAAAACGAAGATTCTAGGACCCCGTAATCATGAGGTAAAATTCTGCTCAAAATTGTTAAGAGCTATTTGGTCATGTTATAATTCATAAACATTAGAGAAAATTATAGGTAATGATCCTTTAGGTGTTATAAAAATCCATAATGAAGGATAGGATAATTGGAACACAAGTTTAAGACCCGTAAGGGCCAAAGCATAAGACACCATGAGATAGAAGGTGTTATGTGAGCTTGAGACCGAGTGGGCATACTCATAATGGCGTGAATATGTTAATATCATGAGCATGAGACTTTGTGTGTATCTGGCATGTTGATGTGATGATGTGTTATGCCATATTTGAAATGCATGAGATTTCGAAAATATGAATGAATTAGAAGAGTATGCTCTTGTGAATTAAAGATCTATTGAGAAAGCTTCATGAGGATGATATGTGTGGTTGAGTTATGTGGCATGACTCAAATTTGAGGAAATTCGGAGTGTAGTTATGCTACCGAATTTTCATCAAATTTGAGGGACTTGAGAAAGTTTTGAAAAGCAAGATTTTTTCTTTTTATATATGTGACATGCCAAGACGCATTTCTCCTGACGGTGAGGAGAAAGGAAACCCATGGAGGGTATGGTCGTGGGGCCATATCGAAGCGGACAATGTCACTAGTCTTAACCAGATGATACGCTTTGCCGACTTAGACGTACTTCTCCTACTACGGTGAGGAGAAGGTAAAACCGTGAGGGCATAGACATTAGCCTCCAAAGCGGACAAGTCACTGGTCTTAACCAGTTGATGAGTTTCAGAGAAGGAAGAAAGTCCCATGATGGGTGATTCCTTAGGTCCCTGTACTTTGGGAGTCGGGTTGTTATTTTTATGATTATGAATATGATTCGCTTATCAAGAGGATAAGTAAGAACTAGTGACGACTAGTTAAGGTATGAGCTCATAGCCTAGTATCAAGGGTCGTTACTATTGTTTTAAAAAGATCATGATGTCACAAGTTGAGAAATGAGAAATATGAGAAATACCTTGCTTATGAAAGCGAAGGTTGATCATGAGAAGTTACGTGTCACTTATATGTGAACTATTTGTTAATGATATGTTTTAATTGCTGCCTTGTATTGCCATGCATTTATGCTATGGTATGCTGCATACATGCATTAAGATTCATCATAAAAGACATGACCTTGGATAACTATTTTTATGAAAACCTCATAATGAACCTTTGCATGTTTAACCTTTTTATAATAAACCCAAGGTTCTTGGGGACGTAAACGATGACACTAGGATAGAGGATTTCCCTATGAGATTCTTTAGCAAGATTCTCACCCCTCTCTCTCTTTCTTTCCGTTACGTCTCTAGACCACGATGGCGTCATTCATGATCTTTGTTCACACCTCGGATAGGGAGGTGCATTACGACCCTGACCATCGCCCACCACTTCAAGGGTCGTTGTGCGACGCATTTTTGCATACATGGGACGCCCATTTGCTTTTCCGGTCTCAGCTTTCGCTTCACCTCGACCTCTCCCTATGGCGACGACATGATTTTCGAGAGGACACGACCCCATGAGTAGAACGCCGTGCCTGACCATCGTCTTCGGAGGACGCGGCTATTCGAGTACGTTCCTCGCCCAAGGCATTCGGAGACCGATCCGTTAGAGGATTCCCTTTCTCATCCTTTCTCGGAGGGTCTGCCCCTATGGTTCCCATGGATATTGGAAGAGGTAGCCAGGATACGGTCACGGCGGAGGCTAGCACGATGCCCGAAGATGCGCCCGCGTCATGGAGGTCATGTTCGTCCACCCTTCCATCTACATGCACCCGAGGAGCTCGCCCAGTTCATTGGGTATGTGCCATCGAGGGACAAGGAGGAGCGCCACCATAGTTCGAGGGAGGGGTAGTCTTAGTTTGGGTTGTATCTTTTGGGACTTCTCATGTATCCGCTATTTACACTTCTTGTATTTTATGTTTTCCTGGACTGCAGCTTTGCCCATTAGTATGGGTATGACTTTATATTATCTTTTCAGTTGTGTATAAAACTACTATGAGTAATGATATGATGGATGTTCTTATGATTAATGTGTTCCTTATTGCTTTTGTTCGTATAATTCATTTTCTTTACCTTGCATGATTTAGTTGCTCTTCGTTTTACGTTTCATTTACGTTGTACGCAAAGGCTTGCATTTTGTTTTACGCATAGTAATTTATTTAAAAAAAAAATTTCCCATATTTTCCGCTAAGTAATTTCACAAATGAGTTTAAAAGGAAGTAATAACTAATAATTAATCTTAATACGTCCTAGGCATATTTGGGTTAAATATTAGGGTGTTACACATACCCCTCATTTGTGTCACATGTTGATTTTGTTTCACTCAAAGAACCATACCTTGGACCATACTTGGCCATACCTCCAACCATGCCTTTGAATGACTAATTTTTTGAAGATATTTTCCTCCCCCAAAGGCCATGAAGCCATCGGCCTTTCCTCCCCATTTTAGCCTCATAGTTTCATTTTTTTTATAAATACCATGCCTTAGTGAACTTGGTTACACTTTAGAACCTTTGCTAAGTTCAAGCTTTCTTGCAATTCTCCCCTTTTCCTCTCAAATTCTCTTCATCTTGTTTTCTTCCTCCACCACCAAAGAGACCTTCCCACCACCACAAAACACCACAAACAACCTTGAACCACCACTCCCCCACCTCAAACTACCTCTCAAACACTAAAGCTTTATACTCCCAAGCTCACACTTTCAAGGAAAATTCATCTTCCTTGTGTTTCCTCTTTGGCCAAATCATCATCACCATCAAAGAGAGGATTTTGTCTTCTCACTTCATCAAAAACCGAAGCTTTCTTTCATCTTATCCAAGACTTCATTTGGTAGGGGTTTATTTTCAAAGTTTTGTTTACTTTCTTTAAGAAAAGTTTTAGTTTTCTCTTGGTTTTCAAAAATCTTTCTATCCTCCTTTTCATTTTGACCTTAGAGCCTTGTTGATGAGAAAAACTTTGGCTTGATGATGAGGTTTCAAGATAATGGTTTTGTGGATACCATGTGAGAAACCTCTAAAGCTTGAAAACTTGGTCTTGGACCATACATGATTTCGGTTTCCTTTTCTTTTCCTTACTCAAGATTTCGGTTCTCATTTCCTTTCCTCCTCAATGATTTCGGTTTTTATTTCCTTTGTTTGTACAAAGTTTGATAAAAATGTTAAGAAACTCAGTAAAGGTTTTGTTTAAGAAACTTAATCATATGTTTTCAAAGAGCTCTAAGCTTACCCTTGCCAACCTTAAAGTTGGTCGGCTATTCTAAGAGTTACTCTAGATAGGAGCTTGTGAGCAATAAAATAAAGAATATGAGTAGTTCTCTTTATGTTTGTTTTGATAAGTGTTGATGTTTATCTCTTAATCCATTTTCTTGAGCTTGATGATGATGTTCAAACCATAAGACTTCTTTGAAGACTTAGTGCTAAGAACTCTAAAGCTTACTTTATATTGTTAGATACATGTTGGGTTAAGGCTATTGATGTTCCTCTAAAGTCTTGCATGAGCTCTAGTTAAGATAAAATAAGTTTGCATTCATGTTTAAGTTTATGCCTTGCATATCATGTTTACTTTTTGATGCTATCACTAAGCTCTTAAGAATAAATAAATGAACTTGCATTTTCATGTTTAAATTTCCAAGCTTGCACTTCATGTTTATATTTCAAATTATCACTTAATCTTTAAAGATAATAAGGAGGTTGCATCTCATATTTATTTTATGCTTTCACTTTATTTTATAATGAAGAATAAAACAAAGTGCATAGTATGTTTATATTTATGTCATCATTTAAATATTCTAGAGCTCAAAGACTTGCCCAAGTATCATAAGTAAAGTCTTAGAAAATGGAAGCCTTCCTTGAATGGTATCTCGGCCTTGTGATGATGATGATGGACTTGGTATGAGTTGCATTTAATCACAAGTGTCAATAGCCTATGTCTTGAAATTTTTCTAAGCATAGGTGAATTTAAAGAATACTATGAACATGATTTTATGTTTTAAATCTACTCTATAGGAAAAATGATTTAGCTACTGCCCTTACTCAAATTTACATGATTTTAATGAGATAAATTAGTTTCTAAAAGAGTTTTGAGTTCCTAAAATTATTCCAAGAGAAAACTAGTAACTTATATGTATTTAAAATCATGAATTCATGTGATTATGTGAGATATACAATTTGGTTTCTGCCTTGTTTGTTTGGCCACTATATTGATGCTATTTTATGGAGTTAAAATGTGTAAAATTGTGTTTGAGTAAGCCAAGGACCAATTTAGGAATGTTAGGAAAGAATAAGTAACTAAAAAGAACTTAAAAAGAGGATTCTAGAACACTTAAGCACAAGAATTATAAATTATGTTTCAGCATAATTGAGCTTAGGGAAAATGGTTTACAATTAGTGGATATATAAAGGAATCTCTGATAATTGGTTTAGGAATTGAATATAGATCCTTAGGTAAAGATGGAACTTAGAAAGGGTTAAAGACGTAGATTCTAGAACCCTAATCGAATAATAACCATCATACCCAATCTGTACAAGGATGTTTGGAGGTGTTATTCAGCATAAAAATTGGAGAGAATTACAAGTAATGATCCTTCAGGTGCATCAGAGAGATCTGTTATGGGTGTTAGGATAACTAGAACAAGAGTTTTAAGACCCGTAAGGGTCAAAGCATAAGATACTGGAAGATAGGGAAGACAATAAGAGTAAGTGACTAAGTGAACACATAGTTATGATATATCGAGAGTATGTTAAAGCATTAATGGCATGTGTATGAGAATATGTGAACGTATTACGTGATTGTTATGATAATGTGGTATGTTATGATTGAGATGCAGAACGATATGAGATAATGATGAAATGGGTGAACATGTTTATATGATTTTAAAGGTTTGCTTAGTTGAGACCTTGAATAAGGAAGCATGTGTTAAATGAGTTATGTGGCATGACTCAAATTTGAGGAAATTTGATGTACCGTCGTTGTGCTATCGAATTTCCGTCAAATTTGAGATACTTAAAGAAGTTTTTGAAAGTAAGATTTTAAAAATGACATGCCGAGATGCATTTCTCCTTACCCAGGAAAAAGTAAACCCGTAGGGGGTATGGACGTCCATACCGAAGTGGACAAAGTCACTGGTCTTAACCAGTTGTGCGTTTCATAGACCAAGACGTACTTCTCCTGACGGTGAAGAAGGTAAACCGTGAGGGATTGACAGTTAGTTTGTCAAAGCGGACAAATTCACTAGTCTTAACCAGATGATGCGTTTCGAAGAAGGAAAAAGTCCCATGATGGGTGATCTTCAGGCCCCCTACCCGTACTCGGGAGTCGGACTATTATGATTGTGATTGTGTTACGCTTATCAAGAGGATAAGTAAGAACTAGTGACGACTAGTTGAGGTATGAGCTCATAGCCTAGCATAGGGTGGCAATGATACTAGGTTTGATACCTTTATGTCACAAGTTTGAGAAAAGAGAAAAGGATGTGAAGTTCCATACTTGCGAAAGAAAAGGGTTTTCATGAGAAGTTACATGCCACTTATATGGTGATAAATTGTTGATGTAATGTTTTAATTGGTTTACTTGTATAAGGTATTGCCATGCATTCATGCTTTGCTATGCTGCATTCATGTATTAAGATTCATTATAAAAGAAAACACAAACCTTGGATAATTACTTTTATAAAACCTCATAATAGACCATTGCGTGTTAAATCTTTTCATAATAAACCCAAGGTTCCTGGGACGTAAACGATGACATTAGGGTTGGAAGATTTCCTGCTAAGATTCTTTAGAAGATTCTATCCCCCTCATTTCTCCTTTCCGTTATGTCTTCATATCTTAATGGCTACGTTCGTGGTCTTCATTGACACGTACTGGGAAGTGCACTTTGACTCTGATCATCAATCGTATCATTTTGAGGGTCGTTGTGCGTGCATTTTTGTATACATGGTATGCCCATTTGCACATCCAGTTTCCAGCTTTTGCTTCACTCCTACCTCACTGGATGGCGACAACATGATCTTCAGAGGACCTGACCCCACGATGAGCAGACTAGCCGTATCCGTCCATCATCCTCCGTGAGAGCCTACCCAGAGTACGTCCCACTCATATGGCGTACTGGATTGACTTGTCTGAGGACTCCTCGCATGTCTACTCAAAGGATCTTCTCCCTTAGTGCCCGTGGACATGGGTAGGGCAGTGAGGATCCTATCACCAGCTGAGGTTTGCGAGGCGAGAACGACAGCCGAGAGGCACTCGCGTTGAGGCCATGTTGTTGCCCTACTCCACATGCCCACGCCTCCACTTCGTTGGGCCATGACCGAGGAGCTTCAACAATTCATGGGATACATTTCCCCATCGGAGAGGACCAGCGTCACCAGGAGGTTTAGAGGGAGGGGGTAGCTATAGTTGGGGTCTAATCTTTTGGGGCTTCCATGTACTTGCGCTTATGTTTTTCTTTCTATTTATGCATTTTCCTTTTTTATGTATGTAAACTCTACCCATTTTATATGGGTATGACTTATTTTAGTTTTTCAGTTAATGAATCCAGAATCATGTATTCAACTATGTTATTTAATATTATGATATTTGCTTCTATGGGTGAATGTGTCCTTTATTGCTCTTAACTTGCATGATTAAGTCTTCTACGTTTTACAATTTGCTCATAGTAGTACGCGCATGGCTCTAGTTTTGATTTAGGTTTTCAAAAAAAAAAAAGAAAAATAAATTTTACCCATATTTTCCACTAAGTATTTTGATAAAAGGAATTTAAAAGAGTAATAACTAATAATTAATCTCAATGCATCCTAGGCGTGTTGGGTTAAATATTAGGGTGTTACAAAATACAGGAAGCTCCCTAAGTGTCCTTCCACCTCTCATGTTATCTTTTTCCTAAACACAAAATAAAGGATCAGAATGCTCAGATGGTTTCACTTGTTGACGTTTTGTCTGACTTTTCTCAAAGTTTTCTCAATTTCATAATCAAGAGGTATCAAATTTCCAGGAGTAGAGGGAACGTCTCATACAAGGGAACCAAATTTTTTTTTTTTTAGAATAAATAAATAGCAAAAAATAAAAACAGCAAATAAATAAATAAAATAAAATAAAAACTAGAAAACTAAAATAAAATAGAAAAAATAAACAACTAAGTTTCAATACCTCCTCGAAACGGTACCAAAATTTGAATGGAGGCTGTCGCCTACCTCCTCAAAAGAAATTTATTTTAATGCTAAGTTACACCAAAAATGTAGTAAAGAGCACAACCTAGGTCATCTTTCAATGAGGCTTCAATACTTAGTTGGGAAAATTGGGGGTTTTAAGAATTAATGCAAAGAAAGTAAAATTGAAAGATAATAGCAATGGGATAATGGCAATAATGAATAAGGCACTAGTGCAACATATTCCTAGGATTGGAAATTAATTATCATTTACCAAATATTGAATCCATTGGTGGTTATTAGAGGAAATTATAGGTAATGATCCCTTAAGTGTAATAAAGATTCATAATGGAAGTTAGGATAACTAGAACACAAGTTTAAAGCCCATGAGGGCCAAAGCATAAAATACCTTAAGGTAGGGAGATGTAATGTGAAAATGGGATTGAATAAGTATTGCTCTGATGTATGTGAATGTTTTAAATACCGTGAGTATAAGATTGTATGGATATGTGGCATGTTGCTATGATGATGTGGTATGCTATGTTTAAAATGCATGAGAATATAAGATATGTTATATGATGTTCTATGGTCGTATGCTCATGTTGCATCCATACGAGATATGATAATGTGGAAATGATCCCATTATGACTTCCCTGAGTTAAGGGTTGTATGGGGTGATCCAAGAAAGAGATAAGCTAATGAGGAAATGATCCCATTATGACTTCCCGAGTTAAGGGTTGTACGAGGTGATCCAAGAAAGAAAATGATTCTCCATTTTTCCCCATATGAATCTAGCAACGGCTAATTAGGTTTGAGCTCATTCCTAGGCGATGGGTGTATTTGGAGTTTTGGTGACCATGAGAAAATCGCCAGGGTGGCAGTTGGGTGGATTTTGGTGACCATGATGTGGGTACAAAAAGTTAAGAAAGGAACTCAAAGAGTTCAATCATGATAAAGTAAAAGACACACATGCATATGATTCGTGGTTGTTCCATTGATGCTTATTTATGAGTGATATATATTATTCACGTGAACTGTCATGCTCAAGTATTGCCATGCATACATAAAATATCTACTGCATTCATACCATCAAGACTCATATTAAAAGAAACCCACTTTGGATAATAGGAATTGAGAAATTAAAACTAAACCTATGCCTGTACACCTCTTTCATAATGAAACCTGAAGTGGCTGGGGCGACGATGATGACACTTGTGTTAAGTTGGGAGCCCTCCTAGAATCTTGTATAAGTATTCTCACCCCTTTTGTTTTCCCTCCCGTGTCATCTCCAGAACGGGATTGATGCGGAAGTTCGTGATCATCCTTGAGGTGCGGGCATAGGAATCACGTCATCTAGTCATCATAGGCTCAGGAGAAGCACGAAGAATAGTCTAGCCTTGTTAACATTTTGTTTTGCGTTAGTTAAAGTTGTTTGGTGTAATTAATACCCTAGGTGTCCTTATATTTATAAGGACATCGTTGTTATGTTATGATTATGATATATTACTATGATTTATGTTGTGATTATTCTATGGTTTATTCATGGTTGTTATGATGACGTATATTTGTTTGTGTCTTATGTTTAATAGTCGGTATCTATATGCACGCGCGGTTCACATTTTAAGTCTTATGTTCCAAAAAAAAAATTTAGTCATATTTTACTACTCATATTTTAAATAAAAGTAAGTCAAGATCTGAAACAAAGGCGTAACAACTAATAACTAACTGGAATGTGTAACACCCTAATATTTAACCCAAACACGCCTAGGACGTATTAAGATTAATTATTAGTTATTACTTCCTTTTAAATTCTTTTGAGAAATTACTTAGCGGAAAATATGTAAATTTTTTTGAAATGGATTACTATGCATAAAACAAAATGCAAGCCTTTGCGCACAACGTAAATAAAATGTAAAGCGGAAGTAAATAAATCACATATCATAAACACAAATGAGGACAACTCAATCATAAGAACAGTCATCATAATATTAGTGATAATAGTTTAGTACATAACTGATATGATAATATGAAGTCATACCCATACTAGTGGGTAGAGCTTGTAGGACAGAAACATTCAATACAAGAATACATATAAAGCTAATACATGGGAAAGCCCTCAAAGATACTACCCACTAACAGCAATCCTCCCCCCAAGACTACAGGAGAACGCTACTCCTCCTGACCTGGAGATGTAACCCGCAAGCTGTCGAAGCTCCTCAGATGTGGCCCATCGAAAGAGGGCGTGGGGACGGATCGGCGGAGCGACGTGGCCACCTCGGCAAGGCGCCTCTCTGCTGACATTCATGCCTCATCGGCCTCCCTGAGACCGTGTCCTCGCTCAATTATGCCGGTGAAGGCATCGAAGGGCGGAATCCTTCGAAGGGATCAGCCGGTGAATCCTTCGCAAGTCCTTCCCGCATCGACAAATGAGGGGCACATACTTTGTAGTCACGTCAGCTGAGATGACGGTCGTCATGGCGATTTTGCTCGTTGGGTCGCGTCTCTAAAAATCAAGTCATCACCATAGGAAGAAGTTTGGTGAAGCGAAACTGGAAACGGGGAATGCAAATGGATGACCTATGTATGCAAAAATGCGCACACAACGATCCTCGAAGTGGTAGGACGTGATCCGGATCGTAGTGCAGCTCCCACACGGCGCATCAACAAAAATCACGAACGATGCCATCGAGCCTGGAAATGTAACTGAAAGAAACAGGAGAGGGGTGAGATCTTGCTAAAGAATCTCAGGAGGTAATCCTCTATCCTAGTGTCATCTGTTACGTTCCAAGGAACCTGGGTTTATTACAAAAAGGTTAAACATGCATAGGTTCATTATGAGGTTTTAAGATATTTATCCAAGGTCCATGTCTTTTATAATGAATCTTGATGCATGTATGTAGCATAACAGAACATGAATGCATGGCAACATCTTAGGCAAACCAAACAATAATGACTCATCATATAAATGGCATGTAACTTCTCTTGAATATCGTTCTTTCTTCTCAACCTTGTGACACCAAACATCATAATAGTAACCGCACCCCTAAAATTAGGCTATGAGCTCATACCTTAACTAGTCGTCACTAGTTCTTACTTATCCTCTTGATAAGCGAATCATAATCATAATCATAATCATCATATAATCCCGACTCCCAGAGTACGGGTAGGGGGCCTAAGGATCACCCATCATGGGACTTTTTCCTTCTTCGAAACGCATCGACTGGTTAAGAGTGGCTTTGTCCGCTTTCGCAGGCTAATGTCTATGCCCTCACGGTTTTGCCTTCTCCTTATTAGAGAAGACGTCTTGTGTGTCACATTAAATATCTTATCATTTTCAAAACTTTCTTTAGTCTTCAAATTTGACGAAAATTCGACAGCATAACGACTTGCACCTTGAATTTCCTCAAATTTGAGTCATGCCACATAACTCACATAATGCATGTTGTCTCATAAATTCCTCAATCCAATAAACCTTTCAATCATAAGAACATACTTTCTTTGATTCACTTGTATCACATAGTCTCATGCATTATGCCAACAACATACTAACAATATCATCACAACACATCATGAATACTCATGTTCTCAAACTCATTAACATGTTCATTCATAACACAAGCATATACGCATGATCTCATTCTCACATCACACTTCTTATCTCATAGCATCTATGCTCGGGTCCTTACGGGTTTTAAACTTTATGTTCTAATTATTCTAACCTTCATTATGGATTTTTATAACGCCTAAGGGATCGTTACCTATAACTCTTTCTAACATTTATGCTCACTAACTCATCCCATCAGCATTGTATAGAATAAACATCACGATAATTATTTGACTATGGGATTCTAGGATTTACACCTTAGACCCCTTTTTAAGTTCTGACTTCACCTAATCTCCTAGGCATAAACACTAATTGTGAACCATCCTCCTTAAGCTCAATTATGTTGGAACAAAAGTTATTATTCTTGTGTCTAAGTGTTTTAAGATCCTGTTTCAACGTTTCTACTTACTTCGTCCTTCCTATCTTTCAGAATCGTTCCTCACTTCGCTCAAACATAAGCTTACGCATTTTAACTCCTCTAAAAGAATTCCATAATAGTGCCAACAAGATAGAAACCAAAATTATGCATCACGTATAATTGCATAAAATCATGTTATAAGTGCATACGAGTTACTAGTCTTTCTCTTGGAATAATTTCAGGAGCAAAAAGTGTTTGGTAATCGATTACCAAGACTAAATTTTGTTCTGGTTCAACAACAAGGAATCGATTACATAGGATGGTAATCGATTACTTAGGGTTAAATCTTTCCGGAAAATAAAGACATTAGAGTAATCGATTACGCAGATAGGTAATCGATTACAGGGTTTTAAAGGTCCTTTGACATGAAGAATAGCCTTGGTAATCGATTATATTATATGGTAATCAATTAGCAGAACCAAAAACCCTTCAAAAACCACTCTAGTAATCGATTACATAAGCTGGTAATCAATTACCAGACCTTTAAATTTGAGAAAACATGATTTTTGACACATTCCAAGCTATTTGAACACCTTGAGACCTCATAAAACATTTTTCCAACATTTTCCTGAAATCATCCTTACATTTTACAAAATCAAACCATCATTTGATCATACCAAAACACACCCACTTTTCATGGTTAAAGTTTCCCTTTGAAGATACTTAGGGCAAGTCTTTGAGCTCTAGATCATTAAAGTAATGACATAATCTTAAACATGCTATGCACCTCATTTTTGTTCTTCATTAGAAAAATAAAGTGAGAGCATTAAATAAACATGAGATGCACTCTTTATTATCTTTAGAGTTTAAGTGATGACATAAAATATAAACATACTAGACAAGAAAGTAAACATGAGATGCAATATTCAATTCTTTATTTTAGTGCTCTAGGCCCCTTGAGGTATTTACCCAAATCAACAATCAACTTTAAGGTTGAAATAGGTAGGCTTTGAGATTTATTAGGTGAGGATGCACATTCTTGTTTTAATCTTTAAGTTGTTTAGTGATGACTTGAAAATAAACAAGCTTATGCAAAGCATTAAAGTAAACATGAATGCATCTTATTTTAGATCTTAGCTAGAGCCCTTTGCAAGACTTTAAAGGAACATAAAACCTCAACCCATTATGTATCATAAGGCAAGCTTTAGAGTTCTTAGCACCTAGACTTCAAAGAGGTCTTAAGGTTTGAACTTCATCATCAAGCTTAAGAACTAGACCAAAAGTGTAACACCCTTAAATTTATTTAAAAATTAATTTAAACGTTAGTAGTCATAATTTTAAAAATCTAACAGTTTAGCAACGATGATGACCCAACGAACGTTAAAAAAAAAAAAGTTTCTGGGCTGGGTGAATAGGAACCCTCGGCCGTGGGCGCTGGGAGAGCTGAAACCCTAGATTGAGCGTCAAGTGCCCAAAATTAGGAAAATATGGGAATAAGGTTAGAAATAGGTGGGAATGATAATTTTATACTTAAAATTAATTTTCTGGCAATATCGTTTAATTGGTAGTGTTTATCCATTCGGAAATTTCAGTGTGCGATTTTAACACCGAAGATATTTTTAGTCACCACAAATGGTCAAAGCTTATCCTTTAAGACATGTGAAGGCCAAGATTTAATCTTGGAATCCAAGATTTAATCTTAAGCATCCATTTTGCTTTAATACATAAATGATGATTTACTTTACATAATATCTTCAAAGCATTAAATACAAGAGCCAAGTCACATTTTCTTCTCCAAGACACCATCAAATTCGGCCAGCAGCAAGGAGGAACCAGAAACCTTCATTTCCATGAGCCAAACTTGCATTTCAACCCCAAAAACACTAGCCTAGACTTGTTAAAACCCAAAACTCCCTTCACAAAACTTGTTCTACACCCCAAACCCCACAAATATAACCAATTAGAATTTTAATCCATCACTTTTTCCCACTTTGAGCCATCATACATCACTGTCTAAGGGAGGTTTGTGACTTGATTTGGAGTCCATGTAGTGAAGAGAAATCAATTAGAGCATCTTTTGGAGTTAGAACTCTTCAAGCATCACAAGTAGGGTTTCTATTGCCTTTTCTTGTCAAATTTTTCTGATCTATTTTGGCATGACCTAAGTCTGAAATTTCTGGTTTTTTTGGTTGATATTATGTTGATATTGATGTGTGATTTTTGGTGGTGTGTTTGGATGGTGTTAAAGAGGGTTTTTATCAAAATAAATTTGGACTAGGTTTGGAATTTCTGTTGTCCTGACGCAGCAGTGGTTCATGAATTTTCTGGAATATTTGTGGGTGTTTTCATGGGCTATAAAAATTATATGTTGAAGAGAACACCTTAAAATAACTACATAAATTTTATTGGATGTTAGTTTTAAGTTTTGATGCCTCAGAAAAATCAGAAACCGAAATGAGGCAGATGCTATCCTGATTGTTGAGACTGAGGCAGTAAACTTGTCTGAATTTATTACCATGGCAAATGATTGAACTAGCTCTTGAAATTTTTACACGAAGTTATTAATATATTGAAGTGTCACTATGAATTTTATTGTGAATTAATTCAATCATTTGCTAGGGTTAAAAATTAGGGGAACTCGTTCTGGTCTGGGAATTGGTGGCCCCTGACCACTAAATTTGTACATTTTACTGAGGTAGCTATAGAGTTCTGTTTGTCCTGAAATTTTTACAGGTTATTCTAGACACATTGAAGTGTCATACAGAATTTTTGTGACTCTTGAAATGGCTGTTTGATATGATAATGAAATGTTGTGCCTAGGACAGTAACTCTGCCCATTGTGCTGGGAATGGAACAATGCTTTGAATTGAGAATGTAATAGCACTTTGGCTTCTAGTATGACATGAGTATTTGATATTAAGTGTTTGGCCATGTGACTTATGACATGTAAATGCATGCTATGGATTTTAAAGATTGAAGTATGAGAAAAGAATGAAGATTTCATTGTGAATGATTGCCTATATGTGGCCTATATATGCATTTGAGAAAAGAGAAAAGTATATGATGCCATTATAAGGATGTATAAATTTAAATTGTGCATGTTCTGACATATGGACAAAATAGAAACAAGACTTAGATTGAATGAAGGGAAGGCGAAAGTAGTAACTTCCCAAAATTTATTTTAAGTCGTAGACGTATCGGCTAGGAATAGATCTGTGGATTTGGAAATGGAAAAATGAAGTTCATGACCAGATAGGAATGAGCTCAGTCCTTATAAGCAGTCTATTTTCCTTGTGTGGGTGATCCACCATAAATACTCGTTGGTATAAACGGATCTATTGTGGAATTGTCCACTGAAATTACCCGTTGGGTAAACTAAGTCTTTCCTATGTCAATGAAAAGAGAAAAGTGCACTGATTTGATCTTTGTGGCCATAAGTGATACCATGTCACCTTGAGATAAATTCATTGCATGTATTATATGTTACTTATCTTATTTTGAATTGTCTACCTTGTGTAACTTAGTAACTATTGGAATGTGATGAGATATATTCTTGAAGTGACGAAATGCTAAAAGAAACCCACTTCGGAGGAATGGTTTTTGAACATTAAAAATGAATCTTGATATACGTCGCATGCTCACATTTTCTTAATAAACAGAAGTGGCTGGGCGAATGACGATGACATTATGATTGTGAAATTGGGGAGTTGCCCTCCTGAGAATTTTAAAATTATCACCCCTATGTGTTTGTTTCCGTGTCGCTCCAGGTTAAGCCAGAGGATGATGATGCTGCTATGCAAAGGAGTGTAGGATTGCTGTAGTGTAGTAGTTACTGTTTTATTCTGCTATACTTAGTGAAATGAGTATGTATTTAAATGTATTAGAAGATAGATATGTACTAAAGCTCATAGAGGAGCTTCCTTATATATTTTAGCTGTATGTTTAATAAACTTGATGTTTACTTGTAATATGTTTTAATAAAATTACGCTTAGTTATCTCGCACATGAATCGAGCTTGCTATAGATAATTAAGAAAGGTCCGCTAATTAATAAGTAACAACTCTCGAGTATGATATCATGGCTTAAGAATGGTGTTGTACTTGGGAGGATGTTACACAAAGCTCAACACTTTGTCTAAACAAAATACAAGAACTAAGTCATATTCTTTATTTTATTTCTTATGGGCTTCAATCTAGAGTAAAACTCTTAGAACGGCCGACCAACTTTAAGGTTGGCAAGGGTAAGCTTAAAGCTCTTTGAAAACATGTGATTAATTTTCTTTAACAAAACTTTTGTGATATACTCAACATTTACAACAAGCTTTGTTCAAACAAAGGAGAAAGAACCAAATCTTGAGAGGGAAAAGGAAAGGAAGAACCGGAATCATGTATGATCTAAGACCAAATTTTCAAGCTTTAGAGGTTTCTCACATGGCATCACAAGTCCAAAGTTTTCTCAACACAAGGCTCTAGGCCAAAAATAAAAGAAGAGAAGAAGAACTTGGAAAAACCAAGAGAGAAACTAGAACTCTTCCTTAAAGGAAGCACACAAAACTTGGAAAATAAACCCCTACCTAAAGAAGTCTTGAAGAGAGGAAGGAAAGTTTTGTTTCTTGAGAAGAAAAGAGAAGGAAATCCTTCTTGGAAACTTGATGAAGAACTCGGCCAAGGAGGAGGAAAAGAGGTTCTTTGAGTTTAGGAAGAAAAGCTTGAAGTTTGCTCAAGTGTGTAAAGGATCCCAAGGGATTTCAAGCTAGTGTATTTATAGAAGATTGAGAGCTCATGGATGGCCTTGAAGGGGAGAAGTGGCCGGTCACTTTGAGGAGGAAGGAGAGAAGAAATATCCTTTTGATTGGTATGGTGGAGAGCATGGGCAAGGTATGGTAAGGTATGGGTTTGGGTATGGCTTGAGGCATGGGCTTGGAGTGCAACAAAATCAACATGTGACACAATTTGGGGAAGGGATTTTGGCCAACATATCAGCCAAGGGGAAGAGATTTTGCTCATGTAATTGTGGCTTAAGGATGTGTTTAGGTGTTTCTTTGATTAAGGTTTTGATTAGGAGTTGTAAGAAAGTGTTTAGGTGAGGTAATTGGGTAATTAAGAATGTCAAGACTTGATTAGGGAGTGGTTATACTAGATTAACAACTTAAATTCATTTTCTTAGTCAAATGAGGTATGGCACAATTCCTTAATTTAAGAAATTGGAGAGAGAAACACTATTCAAGATTCCATGACTAGGAATCTTGAATTAAAGAATACAATTATAGTTTATCTAAGCAATCTTAGGTTCTAATTAACCTCAATAAATTATTTTGACTCTAGATTAATTATCGAAATAAATTAATCTTCGATTAGAGCCTAATATTGCTTAGGTTTGCTTAATTGCGTTATTAGGCTCTCACTGTGCACTTGTTCTAGGGGCAAAATGGTAATTTTACACTAAACTGCCCGGACCTCCTGGCTTTGACATCAAATACCACTTAAAAATATTCCAAATTTTCTGAAGTTCTGGGCTCAACGGACACCTTTTACCCGTAGAACACAACAGGGTATTTTGGTCATTTTGATCCAAAGTTAAGAAAAGATTTTCACCTCGAATATCAAATATAACAGATATGATCCCCTTTATACATTGAGTTGACCCATTTGAGGACTGGGTCACCCTTTAATTCTGGAAATGACCTCAGGGCATTTTGGGATGTGGGCCCCACCCGTCCTCAAGGGGATGTTTTGATGATAATAAGAGATTTTTTGTGTTATGTGTGTTAATAGAGGAGAAGAATCATAATTTTAAGCTTCGATGCGAAATGACCAAAACGTCTCTGACCGTTTTAATTTTTTGTGTCCCACTTAGTCTTAACCTCACTAAAATGTTTTAAAACATGTTTTTAAGCTATGATTAACCATTAGTTAAGCTTGGGTGGTCCGGTATTTTTAAGTAAAATTACCATTTTGTCCCCTTTGTGAGTTTTGCGAATTTCGAGATTTTTGATTCGATAGCGAAACCTAAGCAATATTAGGCTCAAATTAAAGGTTATTAGATTCTAATTATTAATCTAGAGTCAAAATTATTTATTTAGATTGATTAGAACTTAAAATTGCTTAAAAACACTCAAATTGCTTAATAATTCACCTAATCCCTTAATTGTAAATTCTCTAATTTGCAAAGATACCTACCTACATGTAACACCCTAATAATTAACCTGACACGCCTAGGACGTATTCTAGTTGATTATTAGACATTACTTCTTGCTTTAGTTCTTTAACCATATTTTGAAAATACTTATTGAAATTATCAGCCAAATTTTTCTTTTTCGAAACATAACAAAATCGTGAGCGCGTAAAGTAAACGATAAATAAGATAAAGCGGAAAATAACATAAAGAAAACACATCTCATCTCATCGACTCCATCATATGAACATCCAAAAGCATACCATACATAGATAGATAATATTCTCACCCAAAAGTGAGTTAAGTTCTTACATCACCGTCATAATACATCAAAAGGGAAAATACATAAGGAAACATATGCACCTACAAAGAATAACCTCAAAAGCCAAAGAAGGCTATCCTAAAACTAGGTGCGCCAAACACTCAGATCCACCGAGAACTCTCTATGGCGTCTCCTGAAAATGAGGAACAAACCCGATCCATCTGCGAATTCCATCAAGGAGGGGCACAGAGATGCTCCATGGTCGGGGCGCATGGATGGCCGCCTTAATCTCAGCTGGACAACACCTCCTCACTCCCCGCTCTCATACGTGGGGAGTAGTGGCAGATCTCTGAGTACATATGAGTAGGTGGATCTTCCGAAGGGTCCGTCTGAATGCCTCGATCGCGGACATAGTTGGGATAGTCACGATGGAGATGCGGAGGGATATGTATGTAAGATCCTCTCGTCATGTGCGTGCGCGCTCAAAGACCATGTCGTCACGAACGGGGATGTCCTAGAAAAATGATAACTAGAACGGAGTATGCGAACGGACGTCTAAGAAGACAAAAATTCGAATCGCGCATCGTCCTTCAAAGTGGTAAGAGCGTGCTGGTTCGTAGTGTATCTCTCATGTGGGGGTATCAACGAACAGGATACGCCATCGGTATTGAAGACAATGACGGAAGAAGGAAAGGGAGTGAGAATCTTGCTAAAGAATTCTAGGAGGCAACTCCTACTATGTGTCATCATCAAAGTCTCCAGGAACCTCTGGGTCATTAGGAAATTGTGAGCATGCAAATTTTCATTTGTTAAGTTTGGAAATATATTTTACCAAGGTCCTCCATTTTAATCATGCGTCTTACAATGCATTAGCATGTCATGTCCTAATAAATTCCATCTATCGTATACCTCATCATCACATCATAAAGGCTAAAAACATCATATCTCTCATCATCATATTATAAAGGCTAAAAACATCATATCTCATCATCATCTTATAAAGGCTATGCATAGAACATCATCATATACCTCATCATCACATCATAAATGCTATGCATATAAAAGCATCATATTTCATCACTTTAGTGCCTTAGGTGACTTAAGATCTCACCATCATCATTATTTTCCTTGGGGGCCACCCTATACTCCACCCTTTTGGGAGTAATCTAGGTTATGAGCTCATACCTTGCTAGTCGTCACCACACATACTTATCCCTTTTGATAAGTAAAAATTCCGCTCTTACCCTTTTGAGAGAACGACTAGGGGGCAAGAATCACCTTTCACCGCCTATAGTTTGACGGGTCCAAAGGATCATTTTCTCATATATTTTAAGTCACCTTTAAGTCTTTGCATGTTATATCATGATGCAATTCACAATTCATAATCATCATGGACTTCTGTTTATAGTCTTATTCTGAATAATATATATACCAACTGAATCATGCATCTAGGAGATTCCTAGGAAAGAGAGGTGGTCACAAGTGGACACGCTTAAATACCAAGTCTTTCCTAGCCAGAACCTTTCCAAATTACATTTTTACTAATATACTTTCTTCCAAACAATGGTAAATTTTCAAATAACAAAGAATATTTCATTATTTCATGCATAAGCATTTTCATTGTTTGCAACAGCAACTATAACATGCAAGCCATGAAATCATTCAATAAAGATCAAGTATTCAATAAGCATTACTCATCACATAAACTTGTCATTCCAAAGCATTAAAAGACATCATCTTAATTCTTATCAAAAGGTTCCTTTAAACAACCGAAACTTAAAATCGGGTAACCTCAATTATCAACTTACTTTCTTATGCATCTAAGGGATTCATCATCATTGTTACCCTTAATTATAAGTCTCTAGAACATTATTAAACCTCATGGGGCAGCATAGGCAGTAAGTTATGTTCGGGTCATTACCTGGTGTTAGAAGTTGCGTTTTTAACCCTTTGTTACCTGCTTCCCTATGATGCTAACATTAATTACTAAACCAATTATGAATCATTCTCATTCATCTAATCATAATAAAACCTGATTCTTACAACCTCTAAGGGTTCTGGACAGAATGTATAATTCTTGCTCTCTAGAGCTCTAGAAATCTTACTTTTACGGTTTACTAGTTGCTAGATTCATAATTAGTGTTCGGATCAATCCTACACGAAATGTTGCCAAGTTTTTCATGATCAATCAATCCTAAACTGAATTATATCATACTAAAACAGTTTTGGCATTAGCTAAACTTAAGGGATCAAAGATTAGCTAAATTCAAGCTTTACGATTTTCTGAAGCTAGTTTCATCCCTAACTCGCATAGAATCGTTCCCTCGTCAATAAATATAAATACCTCAACTTCAAACATATCAAATCATCATCATACAATGGTAATAAACTCAAATCAATAGCCGAATCATGAACCTCACATAATTGCTTAAAGTTGCATTTCAATTACACACATGTTGCTAGTTGCCCGAAGAATCAAGGTAAAACTCAAAACTCTTTTGAAATGCTTTTCCTTTGTTAAACTTGGAATGATCTTTGAGGTTAAATCAGTAGCTATTTGAAACCATTCTTAAAAACATTTTAAATTCATAGAGTCACCCTCAAAGCGTTCTTGAGTCTTTCTTTGCTTAAGGAAATCTTAAGACATGACTTGTTGGTCCTTGTGACTAGATGAGGCTTAGACAAACCTATCATCATCACATGGCCGAAATATGCATTCTTAGAATGCTACCATTATCCAACTTTGCTTGTGATACTTGGGCAAGTCTTTGAGCTTTAGGATTCTTAGGTGATAACATAATAATAAATATGTCATGCACTTAGTTTTACATCTTTGTTATAAAATAAAGTGAGAGCATGAAATAAATATGAGATGCAACCTTTTTGTTATCTTCAAAGATTAAGTGACAACTTGTAATATAGACATGAAATGCAAGCTTGGAAATTTAAACATGAGAATGCAAGTTCATTTATTCATCTTTGAGAACTTAGTGATGACATTGGAAGTAAACATGATATGCAAGGCATAAACTTAGACATGGATGCAAGTCTATTTTTATTTTCTTTACTAGAGCTCCTTCAAGACTTTAAAGGAATATAGATTCAACCCAACACATATCTTAGCAAAACAAAGTGAGCTTTAGAGTTCTTTGTGCCAAGGTTTCAAAGAGAACCTTATGGCTTGAACTTCATCATCAAGCTCAAGGAAATGGATTAGGAGATGAACACCAACATTTTTTTTGAAACCAATCATAAAGAAAATGCTTTAATATATACTTTTAAAGGAATGAAAACCGAAATTATTGAGGGAAGAACATAAGAACCGAAATCTTGAGCAAGGAGGACATAAGGACACCGAAAACTTGTTTGGTTCAAAATCAAGCCTTTGAGCTTTAGAGGTTTAACTTGTGATGGATTTACAACCAACACTTAAAATCCTCATCATCAAGCCATCATTCCATCATTATCTAGGCCATAAGGCCGAATACACAAAGAGAAAAGGAAAAGGAAGAACCGAAATGAAAAGCTTGAAAACAAGTGAAACCTTCAAGTTTTAGAGGTCTAACATGTGATGGCTTTGCAACCAACACTCAAGAACCTCATCATCAAACCTTGATCTCACCATTATGTAGGCCATAAGGCCGAAATGCTTAAAGAAAAGGAAGAAGAAAACCGAAATGAAAAGTGCAATAGAAAGGTTCATCCATTCAACATTTTGAGCTAAGAATACAACTCATCAAAACATAGAAATGAGTTTAGAAACAACACCCTACCTAGTTTGGTTTGAAGAAGAGGAAGAGAGCTTGGTTTCTTTGAATGAAATGAGAGAAAATCTTCTTGAAACTTTGAGGTAGAGTTTCGGCCAAGGAGGAGGAAATGAGAAGTTCTTTGAGCTTAGGAAAACTTCAAGTGTGTAAGTGTGTGTGAAGGGTTTCCAAGCATGCTTATTTATAGAGGAAATGAGGCTCATGGATGGGCAAGAGGAGGAGGAGTGGCTACGATTTTCAAGGGAGAGAAGGAAGGAAAAATCATTTTCTTGGTTGGTGGGTTCAAGGTAAGTGTAGGAATTTGTGGAAGTATGTTTTGTTGTGTTTTCTATGCATGGAGCCTTGTGTAAAAATTTGAATAAATGGGATAATGAGGGACAAAGAAGCATTCAGCCACCATATTTTAAGGAGGTGGGATTGTGTCATCCAATGTGTTGTATAGGTGTAGGTAGGGGTATCTTTGCAATTAGGGAATTTGCAAGTAAGGGCTTAAGTGAAATAATAGGCGATTTGGGTGTTTTTAAGCAAGTTTAGGTTCTAACCAATCTTAATAAATTATTTTACTCTAGATTAGTAATTAAAATTTACTAATCTTTAATTAGAGTAGCATTGCTTAGGTTTTGTTAAACGAGTCGAAAGCTCAAAATGCACAATGTCGGGGCAAAACGGTAATTTTTCTTAAAAACGGCCCGGGCCACTTGGGCTTAATCAATTGTCAGACATAACTTGGAAACATCTTTTTAAAACATCTTAGTGAGGTTCGGCTTAGTCCGCACGCAAATTTTGAGCTAAACAACCAAGGGCGTTTTGGTAAATTCGCGTGTCTAAACTCAAAATGAGATTCTTTCATTACCACACATAACACAATCCATCCCCTATTATCATCAAAACATTCCCTTGAGGATGGTCGGGCCAGTGATCCTCATTTCCCAATTAAAATGACCTTGGCATTTCGGTCATTTACACACAGGGGAAAATTCCTGTTACACTACACCTACATAATACATGGAACACACAAATTTTATCCTCCTTGGGCTATAATGTACGAAATTATATGGCCTAATATGCATCAGAAAATTTGTCAAACTTGGCACAAAACTCAAGGTATGAAAACAAGGAATCATGTTTCATGATTCCATGTTTTAAGCCACCAAACAAGATGATTTTTCTTCCTTGTTTCCTCCTCAAATTTGGTCAGACTTTCCTCCTTTTCTTATCCATTCATGAGCTCCAAAATCTCTATAAATAGGCATGCTTAAGGAGTCTTAGAAGCCTTGCTCATAATTGCACAATTTCTAGTTTTTACAAAGCACAAAAACTTTCTTTCCTCCTCCCCTTGGCTGAAAACTTCTTCTTCAATTTCTCAAAGAGATTTTCTTTCATTTCACTCCAAGAAACCAAGTTCTCTTCCTTTCCTTCAAACCATATTAGGTAGGGAGTTGTCTTTAAACTTATTTCTATGGTTTGCTAAGTGTTGTTCTTGGTTCAAAACGATGATTTCATGGACTTTCTCTAGCTTTTCCATTCGGTTTTCTTCTTTCTTTTCCTTTGAACATTTCGGTCATAAGGCCTATATGGGAATATGATGATAGCTTGATGATGAGGATCTTGAGTGTTGGTTGTAAATCCATCACAAGTTAGGCCTCTAAAGCTTGAAAATTCCACTTGATGCAAAACTTTAAAGAATGATGTTTTTATGATGTAAAAATAAAGATCTTGAGTTTAGAACTTGAAAGATGTATTTTTCACTTTGTCTTGCTAAGATATATTGGGTTGAATTTATGTTTCTCTAAAGTCTTGGAGGAGCTCTAGTAAAGAAATAAAATGAACTTGCATCCATGTTTAAGTTTATGCCTTGCATAACCATGTTTACTTTCTATGTCATCACTAAATTCTCAAGAATGAATAAATGAACTTGCATTCTCATGTTTAAATTTCCAAGCTTGCATTTCATGTTTATGTTTCAAGTTGTCACTTAATCTCTAAAGATGATAAAAGGTTACATCTCATATTTATTTTATGCTCTCACTTTATTTTATAATGGCTAAAAGAATCAACGCATGACATGTTTATTATTATGTCATCACCTAAGAATCCTAGAGCTCAAAGACTTGCCCAAGTATCACAAGCAAAGAAATAAGGTTCTTGGAACCATAATAATAAGGACTCTAAAACTCACTTTCAATTTCCTTAAGATTATTGGAGTCAAAGAATTCATTCTTTAGAAGTCTTGAGTTTGAAGCTTAATAAGATGTAATAAGAATTCTCTTTCTTTACTTGGTTTATGCGGACTACCGCCGCTCTGATTTCTTATTTTTCTTTTATTAAGATTCTCTCTCTCTCCATTGGTCCAGTGCAACTACGCGCTCCAGTTTCTTATTTATTTCAAGCTCTTGCATCATGTTTATATTTCCAAGCTTGCATAATCATATTTATATTTCAAGCAGATCACCTTAATTCGTGAATATAATAATATGGACCTACATCATGTTTAAATTTCAAGTCTTGCATATCATGTTTATAATTACAAGTTATCACCTTATAAAGACAAGATTAAAATGAGGTTGCATAGCATGTTTATGATTCTAGTTATCACCTAAATCTATAAAGCTCAAGACTTGCTCCTTTTATCTTAAGTGAGAATTTTAATCGTGAAGATTCTTTCAATATATAAATCGGCCTCATAATTAAGGTAGGCCCAAAGTGATTTTAAATAGCTACTGATTTAGTTCTATAATTTCTTTCAAGATTAACAAAAACAATTAGTTTCTAAAAGAGTTTTAAGGCTTTGCAAAGATTTTACGGGAAACTAATATCTTACATGTACTAAAATGTGATTTTAAGCAATTATGTGAGGTTCATGATTTAGCCACTATCTAAGTTTAATACTACTGTATGATGATGGTTTAATATGTTTGAAGTTGTGATAATTATGGTTTATTGCTAAAGGAATGATTTATGCATGTTAGTGATAAAACTAGCTTCCTAGAAAACCGTTAAAGCAAGATTTCTAGAACTTTAGAGAATGAAATTTATGCATTCCTAAGAGCCTTTAGTGACCTTAAGAACCAGATTTTATCATGTTTAGATAAGGGAGAATGATTCATAATTGGTTTAGTAATTAATTTTAGCATCATAGGGAAAGCGGAACGAAAGGGTTAAAAACTCAACTTCTAGCATATAAAACCTTAAGAACAACTTACTATCTATGCTGCCCCATATAGTCTAATAATGTTCTTAGGACTTATAATTGATGGTAATAAATCCCTTAGATGCATAATTAATTAGTTCAATAATTAAGGTTGCTCATTCTTAAGTTTTGTTTAAGACAGCTTTTCAATAAGGATTTATGATGATGCCTCTTTGATGTTTTAAATGATAAGTCTATGTAGTGATTTGATGCTTATTAAGTATTTGACGTCATTGAATGATTTCCTGGGCTTGCATGTTATAGTTGCTGTTGTAAACAATGAGAATGCTTATGCATGAAATAATGAAATATTCTTTGTCATTTAAAAATTTACCCTTGTTGCTTGAAGAAAGTATATACCTAAAAGTGTAATTTGGAAAGGTTCTGGCTAGGAAAGACTTGGTATTTAAGCATGTCCATTTGTGACCCACCTCTCTTTCCTGGAATCTCCTAGATGCATGATTACTGGTATATATATTATTCAGAACTGTTATGAATTGAGAATTGTATCATGATATAACATGCAAAGACTTAATGGTGACTTAAACTTATGAGGAAATGATCCTTTGGACCCATCAGACTATAGGTGGTGAAAGGTGATTCTTGCCCCTAAACCGTTCTCAAAGGGTAGAGTTAGGATTTTAACTTATCAAAAGGGATAAGTATATGCTAGTGATGACTAGTAAAGGTATGGGCTCATAACCTAGATTACTCTTAAAAGGGTGGAGTATAGGGTGGCCCAGGAAAATAATGATGAAAGTAACTTTAAGTCACCTAAGAAACTAAGTAAATGCATTATATGAATATGATGTTCTGCTATGCATAGTATTTATGAGATGATGATAAGAAATATGATGTTTTGCTATGCATAGTATTATGAAATGATGATGAGGAATATGATGTGGTTTTATGCATAACTATGTTATTATATATGAAAGGAAAAGTTCATTATAAACATGACATGCTAAGTTTATGATGCATTATAAGACGCATGATTAAAATTGACGAACCTCTAAAGTATATTTTCGAACTTAATAAATCAGTTTTAGCATGCTCACTATTTCATAATAACCCCAAGGTTCCTGGGACGATGATGATGACACGATGCATATGAGGTGAGTACCTACTTGATTCTTTTATAAGTTTCTCATTCCCTCTTTCTTTCTTTTCATCTCGTCTTCAGAAGTGATGGTGATGTTTGTGATTCCCGTTGATGCTCTCACCTGGTAGATGCATGTGATCTTGTGAAAGCTTATTATCCTTGAGGAACGTATACGAGACCTTGAGCGTGAACTCGGATATCTATTCCTATCTCTAGAGTGTTATAAATAGGTGCCGTTAATAGATGTTTTTCCATCCATATATTATTTATGTTTTGTTTGATTGCCTACATCTAGCTTAACTCCTGGGTAGGCAAAATATCTATGTGATATGTAATTATGGATGTCATATGATGGAGCCAATATGATATGTTCTTCATGATATGTTTGTTCGTTTTCCGCTTTATCCGATTATCGTCACGTTATGCGCGGCTCACATTTTCAATTATGTTTTAAAGAAAAAAAATAGCTCGTAATTTCACTAAGTATTTTCAAAGCATGATTAAGGAACTGAAGCAAAGAGTAAAGTCTAGTAATTAATCAATACAACCTAGGCGTATTGGGTTAATTATTAGGGTGTTACACCAAGCATGCCCATTTTGTGGAATTCCGCAAGCCAACCTGCCTTGATTCAAAGGAACCTTAATCCAGATTGTAACATCCCTTGGCCTTATGGATTGTCAACTTGCCCCACAAACCAACACCTGTGTCTTCAGCGTGCTTTGTCCTCACTCACATGCTTCCTGGAAAACTTCCCAGGAGGTCACCCATCCCAAAATTACCCCAAGTCAAGCACGCTTAACCGTTGAGTTCTTCTATGGGCTACCGAAGAAAGATGCATCTTTGTGGCATAGGTAGTACCAATCAATTCATATAAGCCCTCCTTAACGGATAGTCCCAGACCCTGGACAGACCTTAGGATCCTCTCATTCGGGTGTGTAATCGGTTCATTCATGTACCCCTCCCGGCTTGGAGGCAGGAGCCGCTCATTGTCGTGCCTTGGATCCCGACCACTCCCTACCTCGTCCTCTGATCACATGCCCACCAGTTTCCGCTTGAGTTCGTCCTCGACCAGATTGCACCGGGAGAGGTGTAGTCTGAGATACATTTGTAACATCCCCTGCCGCTTTATGGATTGTCAATTGTCCCCACAAACCAACACGGGTCTTTTCAGCCACTTTGTCCTCACTCACACGCTTCTGGAAAACTTCCCAGGAGGTCACCCATCCCAAAATTACCCAAGTCAAGCATGCTTAACCTAGTTCTTCCCGTGACGGGCTACTGAAGAAAGATGCATCTTTGTGGCATAGGTAGTACCAATCAATCATATAAGCCCTCCGTAACCGTATAGTCCCATACCTATAAGCTCAAATCCCTCATTCGGGTGTGTAATCGTTCATTCATGTACCCCTCCGCTTGAGGCAGGAGCCGCTCCTTGCGTGCCTCCCCGGATCGCGAATCACTCCCTACCTCGTCCCCGGTGTTACATGAATCATAATGTAACATCCTCCCAAGTACAACCCCATTCTTAAGCTATGATATCATACTCTAGAGATGTTACTTGTTAATTAATTTGACCTCCTTAATTATCTATAGCAAGTCGATTTACGTACGAATAACTAAGCGTAATTCTATTAAAACATCTTACAAGTAAATATCAAGTTTATTAAACATACAGCTAAAAATACATAAGGAAGCTCCTTTATGAGCTTTAGTACATATCCGTCTTCTAATACATTTACGAACATACTCATTTCACTAAGTACAGGAGTATAAAACAGGAACTACTATACTATAGCAATCTACACTCCTTTGCATAGGAGCATCCCATCCCTGCTTAACCTGAGGTGACATGGAAACAAATACATAGGGGTGAGAATATTATAAAATTCTCAGTAGGGTAGTTTCCCTCATATACTACACACAGGAGGCATAAGCAATTCATGCATATACAATATTCATACAAAATCATACACAGAAATTCGTGAAAAACCCGTAGGCCGGGAACTAAGGATAATATCACTATAATCGATCGAAGTAATAATATGTACAATCAACTCCATTCCTCATATCTTCCTCAACTTTCTCAACATAGGGAAGGCTTATTCTCATAAAGAGATACATTCACACTTCACAATTTCACAGAGAACCAGAGAGCCCTACATGAGCTCATTCCTATTCGAGATCATTTAACTTCATTTTTTCATTTCCGATCATCAGAGGCTATGCCTAGCCGACACATCTATCGACTCATAACTTTTCTAGGGAAGTCCTTCTTTTTGCCTTCCCTCTCAATTTTTCTAAGCCTTGTTTCTGCTTTCCCCATATGTTTCAAACATACACCGGGAAGATATGTACATACTATCATAGAATTTTAGTCATTTCCACATCTCATTATCCTGTAGAATTGAAGTTCAAGGTTAACAATTTATTACCATACCAAACAACCATTCCAACCTTAAGGAAAATTTCACATGACACTTCAATGTGTCTAAAACAACCTGTAAAATTTCAGGGCAATCAGAGTTATATAACCATTTCAATAAAATAGGCAAATTTGGTGGTCAGAAGTCACAAATTCATAGTCCATACTTGTGTTCTCAAATATTTAGCCCTAGAATTCGATGGAATCATGGTACAAGAAAATTCACTGAGCTATTTCAACATGTTATTAGTCTTGTGTAAAAATTTCAGGAGCTATCTCAATCAATTGCTATGATGAAAAATTTGGGCAATCTTGTTACTTTAGTCTTAACAATTGAGTACAACAATAGTTACAATCGGTTCCTAATTTTTTTGAGGCATCAAACCTTAAATTAACCCCTAAGAAAATTCGTGTATTTAGTTTAAGGGGTTAACTACAACATATAATTTTCATGGCTCATGAAACCACCCACAAAATTTCCAGAAAATTTGTGAAAGTTCTGATTACAGAACAGGAATCAGCCCAACCTAGTTCCAATTTCACTTTAGAGAAAACCCATTTTAAAACCATCCAAACACAACACAAAAATTCATACATCAATATCAATATTTTAACCATCAATATCATCAAAATTTTCGGAATTAGGGCAAGCCAAAACAGAATTGAAAAATTTCACAAGGAGAACAGGAGAAAACCCTACTCTTGAAGGCTAGTCTTCTTTGTCTCTAGCTTGCTCCAAGATGAGAGTCCTTCACTCCAAGACTCCCAAAACACCTTCAAACCCTCCTCCGATCAGTGATGGATGAGGTGAATATGATGAGGTTTTGAAATTTTAATCGGTTAGATGTTTGGAGTTTGAGGTGTAGAACAAGTTTAGTGAAGAACTTTTGATGATCCAACAACTCTAGCTTGGAGTTTTTGGGCTTGGAACTCAAGAACAAGCTCAAGGAAATAAAAATGGTGGCTGTTCTCTTCCCTTGCTGACCACGAAATTGTTTGGCTTGGAGGAGAAGAATTTGTGACTAGGCTTGCTTAATAAATGACATGAAGATATTTAACAAAGTAATGATCATTTAGGTGACAAGGCAATGATGGATGGCTAGGATTTGATCTTGGATTCCAAGATTAAATCTTGGCCTTCCACATGTCTTGATTAGGTGGGTATCATCCATTTGTGGTAATGAAAGTATCTTTCGGTATTAAAAAACCGCACATCGAAATCTCACCGAACGAGTAAACGTCGTACCCAATCTAACCGATATTATCCGAAAAATTAATTTTAAGTATAAAATTATCATTCCCACCTATTTCTAACCTTATTCCCACATTTTCCTAATTTCGGGCACTTCGGGTCCTAATCCAGGGTTTTGGCTGCCCGCGAGCTGCCGGGGCCCGCAAAACACTATTCACAAAAACTTTTTTTTTTATACGTCCGTTGGGTCGCCTATTAATGCTAACTGTTATTTTTAAATTATGACTAATAAAGCTCAAATTAATTTTTAAGTAATTTTTCTGGGTGTTACAGATACCATGCCGACGAATGATCAAGAGCATGGAAAGATCTTCACAGTGATTCCATGCATCTAGGGCAGAAAGTGACGTTTGCCACTTATATGTTGGAAGGTGATGCCAATTTCGTGGATTCCTAAGCTCAAAGACTTATAGAAGTATTTAGGTACGGAGATCGACTTGGAGTTGTTAGGCTTACTTCTACGAGAAGATTTCCTTAAATTCGGCAAGAAACGCCAGGACATTTAGTTTATGCAGCTACGCAAGGAGGCATGAACGCCAGGACACGCCTGAAGTTCGAAGAGCTTATCAAGTTCTCAAGGATGTACCAGGAAACTTGGACGAGTATTGGAAAATGTATCAAGTCAGTCGAGATTGAAGGCCGAGGTCAATGTTGCGGTGGCTCACTTGGAGATTAGGGACTTCCTACCTGAGTCAACAAGTACCGCATCATCGAGGATGGGCATAAGAAGCTAAGCGCATCAAGGGCTGAGGTTTCCACTAAAAGGCTGGCGCCATAAGCCCCAAAGTTCAAGCCACTTACCGGACCACCGTTTCGACCTCCACAAGGATCAAATGACCTAAGAGGTAGGCACCTCAATTGGACCCCGCGTTGATGTCCGAAGTGCGGAAAGAACCATGGCATCCCCTGCAGCTTGGCCAAGAGTGTGCTCATGTGTGACAAACCTGGTCACATGGTCCGAGATTGCAACGAAAGCCTCCATCTGGAAGCCTTTCCAGACCGCAACATCAAGGACGAGTGTTCGCGGTCAATGCCAAAGATACCTCCCATTTTCACCGTCAAGGAAGTGTGCGCAATAGGATAGTTTTTGTTTGTGCTCATGTAATGAATTTCGAGGGTGAAATTCTTTTTAAGGATGGGAGAATGCACGCCCCGATTTTCCTATGTACAGTGACTAAATGCCCCTTAGTCATTTTACCCGAAAATGAGGAATCCATTTTTGAGTTCTAACGTTAAATTACCAAACGCCCATGTGGCCTGTTTATCGTTTTACTAGCCGTGCCCGAACTTCACCAAAATGTTTTAAATGATGTTTTCAAGCTACATTTAGTAACAAGTTAAGCCTGGGACCCCGAGCAGTTTTAGTGCAAAATTACCGTTTGCCCCTAGAACAGTATAGTGAGCCTAATGACATAATTAAGCAAACCTAAGTAATATTAGGCTCTAATCGAAGATTAATTTATTTCAATAATTAATCTAGAGTCAAAATAATTTATTAAGGTTAATTAGAACCTAAGATTGCTTAGTTAAACTCTAATTACATTCTTTATTCAAGATTCCTAGTCATGGAATCTTGAATAGTGTTTTCCTCTCCAATTCCTTAAATTAAGGAATTGTGTCCACACCTCATTTGACTAAAAAGAATGATTTTAAATTGTTAATCTAGCAAATCACTCTCCTAATCAAGTCTTGAAAACCTTAATTAGTCATTACCTCACCTAAACACTTTCTTACAAACTCCTAATCAAAACCTTAATCAAAGAAACACCTAAACACATCATTAACCCACAATTACATAAACAAATTATTCTCCTCCCTTGGCTAAAATGTTGGCCGAATTCATGCTCCCCATTTGTGTCACATGTTGATTTTGTTTCACTCAAAGACCATACCTCAAGCCATACTTTGAACCATACCTAGCCATGCTTTCAACCATGCCTTTGAATGACAAGTTTTTGAAGATATTTTCCTCCCCTTTGGCATGAAGAAACCGTCAGCCTCCTCCTCCCAAATCAGCCTCCATTGTTTCATTTTTCTATAAATACCAAGCCTTGAAGAACTTGGTTGCACTTTAGAAACTTTGCCAAGTTTAGCTCTTGCTTTTTCTTTCATTTTCTCTCAAAGTTCTCTTCATCTTGTTCTTCTTCTTCCTCCCTCAAAGAAACCTTTCCACCACCACAAACCACCACAAACAACCTTGAACCACCACTCCTTCACCTCAAACCACCTCTCAAACACCAAACCTTTCCATTTCCAAGCTTACTTTCTCAAGGAAAATCCATCTTCCTTGTGTCCTCCCTTGGCCGAATCCCCATTGCCATCCAAGAGAAGATTTTGTTTTCTCATTTCATCAAGGATCCAAGCTTTCTTTCATTCCTTTCAAGACTTATTTAGGTAGGGGTTTTGTTTTAAAGTTTTTACTTGTTTTCTTTAAGAAAAGTTCTAGTTTTCTCTTGGTTTCAAAGCTTTTCTTTTTCTTTTCTTCTTTTTGGCCATGAGGCCTTTTCATGAAGGAAACTTTAGCTTGATGATGAGGTTTCAAGATAATGACTTGTTGTTGTCATGTGAGAAACCTCTAAAGCTTGGAAAACTTGGTCTTGGACCATACATGCTCATTTTCTTTCCTTTCTCTTGGCTTAAGTTTTAAGTTTCTTTTCTTTTCTCAAAGTTTCAGTTTTCTCTTCCTTTCCTTCTCATGATTTCGTTTTCCTTTTCCTTTTTTTGAACAAAGTTTGCTAAAAATGTTAAGTAGATCACAAAAGTTTTGTTAAAGAAAATTAATCCTATGTTTCCAAAGAGCTCTAAGCTTACCCTTGCCAACCTTAAAGTTGGTCGGCCGTTCTAAGAGTTTTACTCTAGATTGAAGCCCATGAGCAATAAAATAAAGAATATGACTTAGTTCTTTGTATTTTGTTTAGACAAAGTGTTGAGCTTTGTGTCTATTTTCTTGAGCTTGATGATGAAGTTCAAAACTAAAGACTTCTTTGAAGTCTTGGTGCTAAGAACTCTAAAGCTCACTTTATGTTGTTAAGATACATATTTGGGTTAAGGTTATGATGTTCCTTTAAAGTCTTGTAAGAGCTCTAGTTAAGATAAAAATGAGTTGCACACATGTTTACATTTATGCCTTGCATAGCATGTTTATTTTGATGTCATCACTAAACTCTCAAGAATAACTAAATGAACTTGCATTATCATGTTTAAATTCCAAGCTTGCATTTCATGTTTATATTTTAAGTCATCACTTAATCTTTAAAGATAATAATAGATTGCATCTCATATTTATTTTATGCTCTCACTTTACTTTCTAATGAAGAATAAAATAAGTGCATATCATGTTTAAGTTTATGCCATCACTTAAACCTCCTAGAGCTCAAAGACTTGCCCAAGTATCTTGCATAAAGTTTTAGAAAATGGAGGCATTCCAAGGATGCCATTTTGGCCTTGTGATGATGATGATGGACTTGAGATGAGTTCATCTAATCATAAGTGCCCATAGTCTAAGTCTTGGAATTTTTCTAAGCTTAGGTACACTCAAGGAACTTTATGAACAAAGTTTTGTGTTTTAAATCTATTCCTTGAGCTAAATGAATTAGCTACTGACCTAGCATATATTTATATGATTTTAATGAGATTATTTGGTTTCTAAATGAGTTTTGAGTTACTAAAATGATTCCAAGAGAAACTAGCAACTTATATACATTTAAATCATGAAATTATGTGATTATGTGAGCTATACATTTTCTTTGCCTTGGTTGTTTGGCCACTGTATAAATTCTGTTTTATGGTGTTAAAATGTGTAAAATTATGTTTGAGTGAAGCAAGGAACGATTTAGGAAAGTTTAGAAAGAACAAGTAACTAGAAAGGACTTAAAATGAGAATTCTAGAACACTTAGATGCACAAATTGTAAACTCTGTTCCAGCATAATTGGACTTAAGAAAAATGGCTTATAATTAGTGGATATGTGTAGAAATCCCTCATAATTGGTTTAGGAGTTGATTATAAAGACTTACGAAAGACGGAACTTAGAAAGGGTCAAAGACGAAGATTCTAGGACCCCTTAATCACATGATAATTTTCGTCAAAAGATGTATGCTGTTTGGTTATGTTAGTAAGTATAAACATTAGAGGAAATTATAGGTAATGATCCCTTAAGTGTAATAAAAATTCATAATGGAAGTTAGGATAACTTGAACACAAGTTTAAAACCCGTGAGGGCCAAAGCATAAAATACCTTAAGGTAAGGAGATGTAATGTGAGAATGGGATCAAATAAGTATTGCTCTGATGTATGTGAATGTTTTAAATACCGTGAGTATAAGATTGTATAGATATGTGGCACGTTGCTATGATGATGTGGTATGCTATGTTTAAAATGCATGAGAATATAGATATGTTATATGATGTTCTATGGTCGTATGCTCATGTTGCATCCATACGAGATATGATAATGTGAAAATGATCCCATTATGACTTCCCTGAATTAAGGGTTGTATTGATCCAAGAAGAGATAAGCTAATGAGGAAATGATCCCATTATGACTTTCAAGTTAAGGGTTGTACGGGTGATCCAAGAAAGAAATATGATTCCCTTTTTCCCCATATGAATCTAGCGACGGCTAGTTAGGTTTGAAGCTTATTCCTAGGCGATGGGTGTATTTGGAGTTTTGGTGACCATGAGAAAATCGTAGGGTGGCAGGTTGGGTGGATTTTGGTGACCATGATGAGGGTGGAAAAGTTAAGAAAGGAACTCAAAGAGTTCAATCATGATAAAGTAAAAGACACACATGCATATGATTCGTGTTGTTCCATTGATGCTTATTTATGAGTGATATATGTTGTTCACGTGAACTGTCATGCTAAGTATTGCCATGCATACATAAAATATTTGCTGCATTCATACCACCAAGACTCATATTAAAAGAAACCCACTTCGGATAATAGGATTGAGAAATTAAAACTGAACCTATGCATGTACACCTCTTTCATAATGAAACCCAAAGTGGCTGGGCGACGATGATGACACTTGTGTTAAGTTGGGAGCCCTACTAGAATCTTGTATAAGTATTCTCACCCCTTTTGTTTTCCCTCCCGTGTCATCTCCAGAACGGGATTGATGCAGAGGTTCGTGATCTTCCTTGAGGTGCGGGCATAGGAATCACGTCATTTAGTCGGATAGGGCGCAGCGGAAGCACGAAGAATAGTCTAGCCTTGTTAACATTTTGTTTTGCATTAGTTAAAGTTTTTTGGTGTAATTGATACCCTAGGTGTCCTTATATTTATAAGGACATCGTTGTTATGTTATGATTATGATATATTACTATGATTTATGTTGTGATTATTCTATGGTTTATTCATGGTTGTTATGATGACGTGTATCTATTTGTTGTGTCTTATGTTTAATAGTCGGTATCTATACGCACGCGCCTCCATTTTAAGTCTTAAGTTCAAAAAAACAAAATTTAGTCATATTTTACTACTCATATTTTAAAGAAAAGTAAGTCAAGATCTGAAACAAAGACGTAACGACTAATAACTAACCGAAATGCGACTTGAGCGTATGAGATTAAGAGTTAGGGTGTTACAAATTACATTATCTAGTAATCGATTACCAGAACCTAAAATCCTTTAAATAACCATTCTGGTAATCGATTACCAAAACCTCCGGAAATTTGAGAAAACATGGTTCCTAACACATTCTAAGCTACTTTAACACCTTAAGACCACTTAAAACATCTTTCTAACATTCCTTCCAAACATTTTCACATTTTTACAAATCAAGACCAACATTGTGTCATGACTAAGGCACATCCACTAGTCATGGTTAGAGTTTCCATTTGGGGATACCAAGGCAAGTCTTTTGAGCTCTAGGAGTTTAAGTGATGACATAAAGATAGACATGCTATGCAAACTTCACTTTAGATCTTTACCATTATTAGGTGATGACTTGAAACTTAAATATGTTAAATAGGAAATGTAAATATGAATGCAAGTTCAATTCTTTATTTTAGTGCTCCAGGCCTCTTAGAGTATTTACTCTAATCACATTTCAACTTTAAGGTTGAGATAGGTAGGCTTTGAGATTAATTATTAAGTGTTAACTTGAAAAGTAAATATGCTAAGCAAGGAAATATAAACATGAATGCAAGTCCATTTTTTTATTGCTAAAGCTCATTTCAAGACTTTGGAGGATAAACTTTCAACCCCAATCAATCTTAACCAAATGGAAATGAGTTTTAAAGCCTCTTGACAACATGGTTTATGGACCTCATTTGTCTAGACTCATCATCAAACTCAAGGAAAAACCAACAAAGACAACCAAAAACCTCTTTATTTTCATCATTCTTTTTAAAACCAAAGATGAAGCAAACCTTGAGCTCTAGAGGTCTACACATGGTGGCCTTTACAGCCATACAAAGATCTCTCATCATCAAGCTATGGTTTTTCATTCATCCAACAACAACAAACCAAAGAGGAGGAAAGAAGAGGAAAGATCAAATTCTTGAAAAAGAAAAAAACAAGAAGAGGAGCAACTCAACCACATCATCAACTAAAAACTCATCCATTTCATGCTTCATTAAATCCGAAAACATAAGAGGAAGAATAGAGAAAGAAAACTCAAAACAACTCCCTACCAAGTTGTGTTCCTTGCTTGAAAAGAGAAAGCTTTGATCTTGCAAGGAATGGCTATGTGTTTGTGAGTTAAAGGAGGGTTGAGAGTAGTGATGGAAAAGACTTGAAGTTGAGAGAAAATTAGAGAGCTTTTTGGTCACAAACTGAAACAAAAAAGCTAGTGGTAAATGTGAAATTCTCTACACATTGCTATATATATTATGGGTTGAAAAATGAAATTGTGTGGTTGAAATGAATGGGAAGGCTACGGCTTCTTTGTAGCCATGAGGAGAGAAAAATATCTCTTCTAAGTGTCGTTCAAAGGTAAGGCTAGGTACGGGTTAAGGTATGGTCCAAGGCATGGCTCTTTGTGTGTGAAAATAAATCAACATTTGAGGAGTTTGGGGAGGAGCCCATTCGGCCACCTTACAGCCAAGGGGAGGAAAATGTTTCATTTAGTTGTGGTTTAGAGGTGTGTTTAGGTGTATCTTTGATTAGGCTTTTAATTAGGAGTTTGTAAGTAAGTGTTTAGGTAAGGTAATAGATAATTAAGGATATCAAGACATGATTAAGGAGTTAGTCTTGCTTCATTAGTGAAATAAAACTCATCTTATATAAAAATCATTCACAAACACAATTCCTTGATTTAAGGAATTGGAGAGAGAAAATACTATTCAAGATTTCATGACATGGCATCTTGATTTTTAGGACAAAGATTAAGGTGTATCTAAGCAATTTTAGGTCCTAATCCATCCTAATAAATTATTTTAACTCTAGATTAGTAATTAGAATTTACTAATCTTTAATTAGAGCCTAATATTGCTTAGATTTTGCTAATCGCATCATTAGACCCAAAATGCATATAGCTAGGGGCAAAAGGATAAGTTTTCACAAAAACCTCACTGGCTACCCTGCTTAACCAGTTGCTACAAATTGCTTAGAAACATCATTTAAAACCTTTTGGTGAAGTCTGAGTTTAGTCGCACTTCATTCATGTTAATCACCACAAGGGTGTTTTGGTAATTTTGCGCATTGGAACTAAAATGAGATCTTTTGCTCTATTAACACACATAACACATATAATCTTCTATTATCATCAAAACGCCCCTTGAGGATGGCCAAAATCAGGCAATCCTTATTTTGGGTAGAATGACCTCAAGGGCATTTTGATCATTTGTATGCTGAAAAATTCCTGACATTACAAGAAAAATCAAAATCCCAACAAATCAAAATCTAATTTTTGGGTTTTAGTTCAAATTCGAGAATTCTTATGATTTTATAAACTTTTGGGCTAAAAATGAAAGGTTTAAAGATTTTGTAAAATTCTTTAAAAATTACTCTTTAACTCATTTTTCTCTAAGAAATAATTATCGAGACTTTTGGTCCCAAGAAAATGATTCTATCATATAGCCCTCGAAGGGCATGTAAGGTCCAGACTTAGCGAAATTTAGGACAACAACAGATAAGGGTAACTTGGCACCTTTTTTGGTTTAAAAAAATTTTCTAAACTTTTTATTTAAAACCAGGGTATTACAACATGATTAGATTTTTCTAATAAATCGAAGTGGTTTAGATGATGACAATGACATTTATCATTGTGTATTTGGGTATACTACGAGAATCTTAGAATTCTCACCCCTATGTGTTTGTGTTCCCATGTCGTCTTTAGGTCTTATCCAGGAATAATGAGGCGTACATGAAAGAAACTGGAATTGTAGTAGTTTAGTGGCTAAGGCTTGTATCAATTGGGTAATACCCTAATTTTTTATGTTGCTGCAAAATACCCTGAGGTAAGTTTAATGTGGGAATTAAGTAACAATTAGACTCGATCATCACCCGAGAAGTTTGGGAATTTGCATAAGTTTTGCATTTGTAGGCTGTGCTTGTACGTTATGGTTGCAACTAATCATTTTTATTTGATTTCATCATTATTTTACTTTGGCAATCTATACCCGCTATTTTGATTTTATTTTATTTTATTTTATTTTCTGAACTATGTGGTCACACCTATTTGCTTTACTATGTATAGGGAGTTCATGTTGTTTGTACGCCTCAATTTTTTTGTATTGAGTACAAATACCAAATCCCTTGAGGTCATTTTCACCTGGAGTTCAGGGATTTAGGTCTTCAAATGGGTCAACTCAATGTTTGGAGGGATTGTATCTGTTACATTTAATATCCGAGGTGAAATCTCGTTTTTAACTTTTGGCAAAATGACCAAAATATCCTGTTCTACACGGGTAAAGGTGCCGTTTAGCCCTAAATTTTCCAGGAAGTTTAGAATGATGTTTTTGAGTAATATTTGATGTTTAGTTTGGTTTGAGTCTGGTTGGTAGTTTTAGTGAAAATTACCATTTTACCCTATAACAGTGACAGTGAGCCTAATGACGCAATTAAGCAAACCTAAGCAATATTAGGCTCTAATCGAAGATTAATTTATTTTGATAATTAATCTAGAGTCAAAATAATTTATTAAGGTTAATTAAGACCTAAGATTGCTTAGTTAAACTCTAATTGCATTCTTTAATTCAAGATTCCTAGTCATGGAATCTTGAATAGTATTTCTCTCCAATTCCTTAAATTAAGGAATTGTGCCATACCTCATTTGACCAAAAGAATGATTTTAAATTGTTAATCTAGCAAGATTTCCCTCCTAATCAAGTCTTGACAACCTTAATTAGCCAATTACCTCACCTAAATACTTTCTTACAACTCCTAACCAAAACCTTAATCAAAGAAACACCTAAACATATCATTAAACCACAATTACATGAGCAAATTAATCCTCCCCTTGGCTGCCCAAGCTTGCCGAATGCATGGCCCAAACAAAGTGTCACATGTTGAATTTTATCTCACTCAAAGAGCCATGTCTTGCCCATACTTATGCCCATACTCCACCATGCTTAAACCCATACTCAAAGCCATACCTTGTAAGAGATATTCCTCACTTTTTCCTCCTTTGGCCATCGGCCATCCTTCCCTTGGCAGCCACCATTGTGCAAAATTTCTATAAATACCAAGCCTTGAAGAACCTTGCTACACTTTAGATCATTTGCTAAGTTTAGTTGTATTGCACTTTCTTGCTTTTTCTCTAAATTTCTCTTCATCTTCTTATTCTTCTTCTTCCTCTCAAAGAACCTTTCCACCACCACAAACCACCACAAACAACCATAAACCACCACTCCCTCACCTTAAACCATCTCTTAAACACTCAACCCTTCCATTTCCAAGCTTAGAAACTCAAGGAAAAATCATCTTCCTTGAGCATCCTCTTTGGCCGAAACACATACCCACATCCAAGGAGATTTTGTCTTCCCAACTCTTCAAGAACTCAAGCTTTCTTTCATTTCTTCAAAGACTTCCTTAGGTAGGGGTTTTGTTTTGAATTTTTACTTGTTTTCTTAAGCAAAGTTCTAGTTTTCTCTTGGTTTTCAAGCTTTCCTTTCCTTTTCTTCTTTCCATGAGGCCTTATCATGAGGAAAACTTTGGCTTGATGATGAGGCTTTAAGACAATAATGACTTGTTGATGTCTGTGAAACCTCTAAAGCTTGAAAATTGGTCTTGGACCATATATGCTCTTGTTCTTTTCCTTTTCCCTTGCTCAAGTTTCTTTTTTTCCTTTCTTTCCTTAGTTAGTTTTGGTTTCTCTTCCTCTTTCCCTTAAAGATTTTAGTTTTTCTCCCTTGGTTTTGAACAAAGTTTGCTAAAAATGTTAAGTAGATCACAAAAGTTTTGTTAATGAAAATTAATTCTATGTTTTCAAAGAGCTCTAAGCTTACCTTTGCCAACCTTAAAGTTGGTCGACCGTTCTAAGAGTTTTACTCTAGATTGAAGCCCATGAGCAATAAAATAAAGAATATGACTTAGTTCTTTGTATTTTGTTTAGACAAAGTGTTGAGCTTTGTGTCTATTTTCTTGAGCTTGATGATGAAGTTCAAAACCAAAGGCTTCTTTGAAGTCTTGGTGCTAAGAACTCTAAAGCTCACTTTATGTTTGTTAGGATACATATTTGGGTTGAGGTTATGATGTTCCTTTAAAGTCTTGTAAAAGCTCTAGCTAAGATAAAATGAGTTGCATACATGTTTACATTTATGCCTTGCATAGCATGTTTATTTTGATGTCATCACTAAACTCTCAAGAATAACTAAATGGACTTGCATTATCATGTTTAAATTCTAAGCTTGCATTTCATGTTTATATTTCAAGCTATCACTTAATCTTTTAAAGATAATAATGAGGTTGCATCCCATATTTATTTTATGCTCTCACTTTACTTTCTAATGAAAAATAAAATAAGTGTATATCATGTTTAAGTTTATGCCATCACTTAAATGTTCTAGAGCTCAAAGACCTGCCCAAGTATCTTGCATAAAGTCTTAGAAAAAGGAGGCATTTCAAGGAATGCCATTTCGGCCTTGTGATGATGATGGACTTGGATGAGTTCCTCTAATCATAAGTGCCCATAGTCCAAGTCTTGGAATTTTTCTAAGACTAGATATACTCAAGGAACCTTATGAACAAAGTTTAATGTTATAAATCCACTCCTTGAGCTAAATAATTTAGCTACAGACCTAGCATATATTTTTATGATTTTAATGAGATAAATTGGTTTCTAAAAGAGTTTTGAGTTCCTAAAATTATTTCAAGAGAAAACTAGCAACTTGTATGCATTTTAATTCATAAGATTTTGTGATTTTATGAGCTATATAATTTCAGTTCTGCCTTGGTTGATTGGCCACTGTATAAATTCTGTTTTATGGTGTTAAAATGTGTAAAATTATGTTTGAGTGAAGCAAGGAACGTTTTAGGGAAGTTTAGGAAGAACAAGTAACTAAAAAGGACTTAAAATGTGAATTCTAGAACACTTAGATGCACAAATCTATAATTCTGTCCCAGCATAATTAGACTTGAGAAAATGGTTTATAATTAGTGGATATGTGTAGGAATCCCTCATAATTGGCTTAGGAGTTAATTATAGAGCCTTAGGCGAAGACGGAACTTAGAAAGAGTCAAAAATGAAGATTCTAGGACCCTAACCATGAGGTAAAATTCTGCCTAAAATTGCTAAGAGCTGTTTGGTTATGTCATAAATCATAAACATTAGAGAAAATTATAGGTAATGATCCCTTAGGTGTTATAAAAATCCATAATGAAGGATAGGATAATTTGGACAAGTTTAAGACCCGTAAGGGCCAAAGCATAAGACACCATGAGATAGAAGGTGTGATGTGAGCATGAGACCGAGTGGGCATACTCATAATGACGTGAATATGTTAATATCATGAGCATGAGACTTTGTGTGTATCTGTGGCGTGTTGATGTGACGATGTGTTACGCATGTTTGAAGACGCATGAGATTCAGTATGAATGAATTAGAGGAGTATGCTTTTGTGAATTAAAGATCTATTTAATTGAAAAAGTTTCATGAGGATGATATGTGTGGTTGAGTTATGTGGCATGACTCAAATTTGAGGAAATTCAAAGTGTAGTTGTTATGTTGTCGAATTTCCGTCAATTTGAAGGACTTGAGAAGTTTTGAAAAGAAAGATTTTTATATGTGACATGACGAGATGCATTTCTCCCTGTGTTGAGGAGAAAGGAAACCTTGTGGAGGGTATGGTCGTGGGCTATACCATGAACAATGTCACTAGTCTTAACAGATCATGCGTTTCGCAGACTGAGACGTACTTCTCCTGCTACGGTAAGGAGAAGAACTCGTGAGGGCATAGACATTAGCCTGCCAAAGTGGACAAAGTCATTGGTCTTAACTAGTTGATGCATTTCAGAGAAGAAGAAAGTCCCATGATGGGTGATTCCTTAGGTCCCCTTTGTACTCTGGGCGTTAGGGTTATTATTTTTATGATTATGATTATGATTCGCTTATCAAGAGGATAAGTAAGAATTAGTGACGAACTAGTTAAGGTATGAGCTCATAGCCTAGTATCAAGGGTTGGTTACTATTGTTTTCAAAAGATCATGATGTCACAAGTTGAGAAATGAGAAAGATGAGAAATACCTTGCTTATGAAATGAGGTTGATCATGAGAAGCTACATGCCACTTATATGTGAACTACTTGTTAATGATATGTTTTAATTGTTGCCTTGTATTGCCATGTATTCATGCATGCTGCATACATGCATCAAGATTCATTATAAAAGACACCGACCTTGCATAATTATTTTTATAAAAACCACATAATGAACCTTTGCATGTTTAACCTTTTTATAACAAACCCAAGGTTCCTGTGTAATGCCCCAACTTTTACTATCATTTAGAAATTACAGAGATTCTAGGTAATTCTATATAAATTCAAGACCGAACAATCCTCAATAGAGGAATATAACATTAGAAAGAAGTTATGAGCGATTTCCCCAAAGAGTCCAAGCTCGAATTTCTGACGTGTAATGACAAAATGCCCCTTAGGTTATTTTACTCAGAAATGAGGATTTGGGCTTTAGCCATTCCTCAAGGGGATGTTCTAGGATAATAGGGGATTGTTTGTGTTATGTGTGTTAATAGAGGAGAATCTCAATTTTGAGTTTCGACGCTTTGAATGACCAAAACACCCCTTTACCTTTAACTCCAATTTGCATGTCGACTGAGCCCGAACCTCACTAAAATGTTTTAAAAGGTGTTTTTAAGCTATGATTGACCATTGGTTAAGCTCGGTGGTTCGGGTAATTTTTAAGTAAAATGACCGTTTTGCCCGTCTTTGTGCAGTTTTACAAATTTTGAGATTTTTGATTCGTCTAATGAAACCTAAGCAATATTAGGCTCAAATTAAAGCTTATTAAATTCTAATTATTAATCTAGAGTCAAAATTATTTATTTAAATTGATTAGAACCTAAAATTGCTTTAAAACACTCAAATTGCTTACTAATTCACCTAAGCCCTTAATTGCAAATTCTCTAATTTGGATACCTTACCTACACCTAAATAATGCATGGAACACACAAATTTTTCCTCCTTGGGCTGTAATGGACATGAAATTATTGATGCCATTATGCATCAGAATAATTGCCCAAAGATACACTAAATAAAATGCCAAAAATTCCCTAAAACATGGCATAAAACATGCCTTAAACAAGGAATGATTTTCCTCCCTTTGTTCCCCATGAAAATCCATCAGCCTTCCTCCTTCATTTGTCCATTTATGAGCTTCAAAATCTCTATAAATAGGCATGCTTGAAGAGGTGTTAGAAGCCTTTGATCATAACTTACACAATTCTAGTTCTTAGAAGCACCAAAAGCTTTCTTTCTTCCTCCTCCTTGGTTGAATTTCTTCAGCTTTTCAAAGAGATTTTCTTCCATTTCACTCAAAGAAACCAAGTTATCTTCCTTTCCTTCAAATCAGATTAGGTAGGGAGTTGTTTCTAAGTTCATTTTATGCCATGACAAGTTATGTTTCTAGCTCAAAAATGATGATTTCATGGACTTTCTTCTAGCTCTCAATTTTGGTTTTGTTTTCCCTTTTCTTTTAAAAACATTTCAGCCTTATGGCCTAGATTATGATGAGACCATGGTTTGATGATGAGGTTCTTGAGTGTTGGTTGCAAAGCCTTCACAAGTTAGACCTCTAAACTTGAAGGTTTCACTAGTTTTTAAAGCTTTACAATTTTGATTTTCTTTTCTTATTTTTCTTTAATGATTTTGGCCAAATGGCCTAAGAAGGAATATGATGATAGCTTGATGATGAGGACCTTGAGTGTTGGTTGTAAATCCATCACAAGTTAGGCCTTTAAAGCTTGAAAATTCCACTTGATGCAAAACTTTAAAGAATGATGTTTTTATGATGTAAAAATAAAGATCTTGAGTTTAGAACTTGAAAGATGTATTTTTCACTTTGTCTTGCTAAGATATATTGGGTTGAATTTATATTTCTCAAAGTCTTGGAAGAGCTCTAGTAAAGAAATAAAAGAAACTTGCATCCATGTCTAAGTTTATGCCTTGCATAACCATGTTTACTTTTAATGTCATCACTAAATTCTCAAGAATAAATAAATGAACTTGCATATCTCATGTTTAAATTTCCAAACTTGCATTTCATGTTTATATTTCAAGTTGTCACTTAATCTATAAAGATAATAAAGAGGTTGCATCTCATATTTATTTTATGCTCTCACTTTATTTTATAATGGCTAAAAGAATCAACACATGGCATGTTTATTTTATGTCATCACTAAAGATCCTAGAGTCTCAAAGACTTAAGTATCACAAGCAAAGTTGGAAAATAGTAGTATCACTTTCAATTTCCTTAAGATTATTGGAGTTAAAGAATTCATTCTTTAAGAAGTCTTGAGTTTGGAGCTTAATAAGATGTAATAATTCTCTCTCCTTCACCGGTCCAGTTGGACTACCGCCTTCTACTTCTTAAGATTCTCTTCTCCCTCCACTAGTCCAGTGCAGAACTACGCCGCTTCAGTTTCTTGCATATCATGTTTATAATTCCAAGTTATCACCTTATAAAGACAAGATTAAATGAGGTCGCATAGCATGTTTATGATTCTAGTTATCACCTAAATCTCTAAAGCTCAAGACTTGCTCCTTTTATCTTAAGTGAGAATTGTAATCGTAAAGATTCTTTCAATGATAAATTCGGATGATTAAGGTAGGCCTAAGTGATTTTAAATAAGCTACTGGTTTAGTTCTAAATTTTTTCAAGAATAACAAAAAGAATTAGTTTTTAAAAGAGTTTTAAGGCCTTGCAAAAGATTTACGGATACTAGTATCTTACCTACTTAAAGTGATTTGATGCAATTATATGAGGTTCATGATTTAGCCACTGATCTAAGTTTAGTACTACTGTATGATGATGGTTTAATATGTTTGAAGTTGTGATAATCATGGTTTATTGCTAGGGAACGATTCTATGCATGTTAGAAATAAAATTAGCTTCCCAGAAAAACCGTAAAAGCAAGATTTCTAAACTCTAGAAAATGAAATTTATGCGTTCTGTCAGAACCTTTAGCAGCCTGAAGAACTAGGTTCTATTATGTTTGGATAAGAGAAAATGATTCATAATTGGTTTAGTAATTAATTTTAGCACCATAAGGAAAGCTCTGTAACGAGAAAGGGTTAAAAATGCAATTTCTAGCACACCGTGAAGCATTAAATATAACTTGTTGCCTATGCTGTCCCATATAGTTTAATAATATTCTTAAGGCTTATAATTAATGGTAATGATGATAATGAATCCTTTAGATGCATGATTAATTAGTTTGATAATTGAGATTACCCGACTTGAAGTTTCTGTTGAAGATATTTTTTAAGAATTTATGATAATGGTTCTTTGAAGTTTGAAATAATAAGTCTATGTGGTGATTTGATGCTTATTAAGTATTTGATATCATTGAATGACTTCATAGTTCATAGATATATGTAACACCTAATAATTAACCCATACACCTAGGAGGATCTGATTAATTACTAGACTTTACTCTTTGCTTCAGTCCTTAATCATGCTTTGAAAATACTTAGTGAAATTACGAGCCATTTTTTTTTTTTAAACATAATTGAAAACGTTAGTCGCTTAACGTGAATGATTTAGCAAAATTTAAAAGACACATAGGAATTTACAAACATCACATCATAATATATTGGCTCCATCATACAGGATCCATAATTACATATCATATAGATATTTTGCCTACCAAGAGAATAAGACTAAGTGTAGGCAATCTAATAAAACATAAATAATATATGGATGGAAGGACATCCATTAATGGCACCTAGTAATAACACTCCAGGGATAGGGATAGATATCTGAAATATACAAGTGAAACTAGCAGGATTCAAATTCAGATCCTGAACCTCAACGTGATTAACGAACGCTTCCTTCTATTTCTAAGACGAGATGGAAAGAAAAATAGAGGAGTGAGAAACTTATAAAAAGAATCTGAAAGGGTACTCACCTCATGATGCATTGTGTCATCATCATCGTCCCCAGGAACCTTTGGTTATTATAAATAGTGAGCATGCTAAGATTGATTTATTAAGTTCGAAAATATACTTTACCAGGTCGTCCCTTTAATCATGCGTCTTATAATGCATCATAAACTTAGCATGTCATGTTTATAATGAACTTTTCCTTTCATATATAATAACATAGTTATGCATAAAATCACATCATATTCCTCATCATCATTTCATAATACTATGCATAGCAGAATATTATATTTCTCATCATCATCTCATAAATACTATGCATAGCAGAACATCATATTCACATAATGCATTTACTTAGTTTCTTAGGTGACTTAAAGTTACTTTCATCATCATTTTCCTGGGCCACCTATACTTCACCCTTTTGGGAGTAATCTAGGTTATGAGCTCATACCTTGCTAGTCGTCACCAGCACATACTTATCCCTTTTGATAAGTAAAAATTCCCTCTTACCCTTTTGAGAACAGACTAGGGGGCAAGAATCACCTTTTCACCGCCTATAGTTTGAGGTCCAAAGGATCATTTTCTCATATATTTTGAGTCACCTTTAAGTCTTTGCATGTTATATCATAATACAATTCTTCATTCATAATCATCATAACATTTTCTCATTTATAGTCTTATGCCGAAATAATATATACCAACTGGAATCATGCATCTGGAGATTCCCAGAAAGAGAGGTGGGTCACAATGGACATGCTTAAATACCAAATCTTTCCTTAGCCAGAATTTTCCAATTGCACTCTTAGGAATACACTTTCTTCCAGAATAGAATATGTCTTTATTTCATGCATAAGTTTTCATTGTTTGCAACAACAACTATAACATATAAACCAGGGAATCAATCAATGACACCAAATTCTTAATAAGCATCAAATCATATTTTAAGTACACATAAATTACTAGCTTCCCATAAAATTCTTACAAAGTTTTAAAACTCTTTTAGAACTAATTCTTTTTGTTAAACTTGAAAGAAGTCATAGGACTTTAGGCCTAACTTAACCATGGGACCGATTTATAACTTGAAAGAATGTTCATAATTAAATATTTCACTTAAGATAAAAGGAGCAAGTCTTGAGCTTTAGAGATTTAGGTGACATCTTTGAATTATTACCATGCTATGCAACCTTATTTTAATCTTATCTTTATAAGGTGATAGCTTGGAATTATAAACATGATATGCAATTCATTTCTTTATCTTTAAGATTTAAGGTGATAACTTAAAAATTAAACATGATGCAAGAACTTGTAATATAAACATGATGCAAGAAACGGTTGTATCGCATAGGACTGGAGAGGGAGAAGATCTTAAGCAACCGAGCGCCTAGTCCGCATAGGACTGAGGGATGAGAATTCTTTTTTTTTAAGCTCCAATTCTCAGACTTCTTAAAGAATAAATTCTTTAACTCCAATTATCTCATTTCTTTGCTTATGATTCATAAGCAAGTCTTTGAGCTCTAGGATTTTTAGGTGATGACATAAAATAAACATGCCATGCATTGACTCTTTTAGCCATTATAAAATAAAGTGAGAGCATAAAATAAACATGAGATGCAACTTCTTTATTATCTTTAGAGATTAAGTGACAACTTGAAATTTAAACATGAAATGCAAGCTTGGAAATTTAAACATGAATATGCAAGTTCATTTATTCATTCTTGAGAATTTAGTGATGACATAGAAAGTAAACATGGTTATGCAAGGCATAAACTTAAACATGGATGCAAGTTCATTTTATTTCTTTACTAGAGCTCCTCCAAGACTTTAGAGAAATATAAATTCAACCCAATATATCTTAGCAAGACAAAGTGAAAAATACATCTTTCAAGTTCTAAACTCAAGATCATAAAAACATCATAAAAATATTATTCTTTAAAGTTTTGCATCAAGTGGAACTTTCAAGCTTTAGAGGCCTAACTTGTGATGGATTCACAACCCACCCTCAAGGTCCTCATCATCAAGCCATCATCTTAGTCCCACCTAGGCCATATGGCTGAATTGTTCAAAGAAAAAGGAAGAAGAAAACCAAATGGAAAAACTAGAGAAAATCCATGAAATCATCATTTTGAACCAAGAACAACACTTAGCAAAGCATAGAAATAAACTTAAAAACAACTCCCTACCTAATCTGATTTGAAGGAAAGGAAGAGAACTTGGTTTCCTTGAGTGAAATGAAAGAAAATATTCTTGAAAACTTGAAGAAAGAATTCAGCCAAGAGGAGGAGGAAATGAGAGCTTTTGGTGCTCCTAAAACTAGAATTTGTGTAAGTTATGAACTAAGCATCTAAACTATCTTCAAGCATGCCTATTTATAGAGATTTTGCAGCTCATAAATGGACAAAGGAAGGAAAGAAATCTGACCAAAAATTAGAGAAAAAAATAAGGAAGAAAAATCATTTTGTTTGGTGGCTTAAAACATGGAATCATGTTTCCATGTTTTCATGATTCTTTGTTTTCATTCTTTGGATTTTTGTGTAATAATTTTCTGACTTATTACTCAATAATTTCGTGCATTACAGCCTTGTGGAAGAGGATTTTGTGTGTTCCATGTATTTTTTAGGTGTAGGCAAGGTATTCATGCAATTTAGAGAATTTACGGTTAAGGGTTTAAGTGAATTACTAAGCAATTTGGGTGTTTTAAGCAATTTTAGGTTCTAATCAATCTAAATAAATAATTTTGACTCTAGATTAGTAATTAGAATTTAATAAGCTTTAATTTGAGCCTAATATTGCTTAGGTTTCGTTTCGAATCAAAAATCTCAAAATTTGTAAAACTCAAAGAGAGTGGAACGGTCATTTTACTTAAAAATTGCCCGAGACACCGAGCTTAACCAATGGTTAATCATGGCTTAAAAACACCTTTTAACACATTTTAGTGAGGTTCGGGCTAGTCGGCACGCAAATTGTAATTAAAAACGTAAGGGCGTTTTGGTCATTTCGCGTCAACTCAAAATTAGGATTTTTCTCCTCTATTAACACACATAACACAAACAATCCCTTATTAACATCAAAACATCCCCTTGAGGATGGGTGGGGCCCACAATCCTCATTTTCAGTAAAATAACCTAGGGCATTTTGGTCATTTTACACGTAAGAAATTGGGGTTTGCAATACTTGCACGAATTGCTCCTAACTTCTCTTCTAACGTTATATTCCTTTATTAAGGATTGTTTGGTCTCAAATTTTATATAATATTTACCTACGGAATTCGGTAATTCCTAATGATAGTAAAAATTAAGGAAAATCGGGGCGTTACAATATGGTTCTGGCCTGCAAATAATGGGTGTAATTGTATTTCTGAATGATTATGAATTCAGAAGTTATATTACGATATAAACATGTAAAGACTTAATGGTGACTTAAATTATGAGGAATGATCCTTTGGACCCATCAGACTATACTGGTGAAAGGTTATCTGCAAGAAAATGATCCTTTGGATCCATCAGAACTATAGGTGGTGAAAGGTGATTTTGCCCTTAGCCCGTTCTCTCAAAAGGATAGAGCCTGACTTTAACTTATCAAAAGGGATAAGTATATGCTTGACGATGAAGGAGTAGGATGCTCATAACCTAGATTACTCCCAAAAGGGTGGAGTATAGGGTGGCCCAGGAAAATGATGATGAAAGTAACTTTAAGTCACCTAAGAAACTAAGTAAATGCATTATGTGAATATGATGTTCTGCTATGCATAGTATTTATGAGAATGAATGATGAGAAATATGATGTTCTACTATGCATAGTATTATGAAATGATGATGAGGAATATGATGTGATTTTATGCATAACTATGTTATTATATATGAAAGGAAAAGTTCATTATAAACATGACATGTTAAGTTTATGATGCATTATAAGAAGCATGATTAAAACCGATAAACCTCGGAAAGTATATTTTCAAACTTAATAAATCAATCTTAGCATGCTCACTATTTCATAATAACCCCGAGGTTCCTGGGGACAATGATGATGACACAATGCATATGAGGTGATACCTACTGAGATTCTTATAAAAGTTTCTCACTCCCTCTCTTCTTTTCTTTCCATCTCGTCTTCAGTGATAGTGATGTTCGTATTTCGTTGATCACCCTGGTAGATGTACTTGATCTGTGAACCAGCTTATTATCCTTGAGGAACGTATCCTAAACTTTGCGTAAGCTGATATCTATCCCTATCCTTGGAGTGTTATTACTAGGTGCCATTAATGGATGTCCTTCCATCCATATATTATTTATATTTTGTTAGATTGCCTACACCTAGTCTTATTTTGTTGGTAGGCAAACTATCTATGTGTTATGTAATTATGGATGTTATATGATGGAGCCAATATGATGTGTTTTTCATGCTATATTCTAATGTTATTCGCTTTATTTCGATTATTGTTCACGTTATGTGCGGCTCACGTTTTCAATTATGTTTAAAAAAAAATGGCTCGTAATTTCACTAAGTATTTTCAAAGCATGATGAAAGAACTGAGCAAAGAGTAAAGTCTAGTAATTAATCAGATACAACCTAGGTGTATTTGGTTAATTATTAGGGTGTTACACGGGATGTAAACGATGACATTAGGATAGGAGGTTCCCTATGAGATTCTTTAGCAAGATTCTCACCCCTCTCTTTGTTCTTTCTCTCTTCCCGTTATGTCTCCAGACGCGATGGCGTCATTCGTCTCCTTTGTTGACACCCCAGCATGGAAGAGGTGCATTACGACCCAATGATCAGCCCTCCCACTTCGGTCATTGTGCGGGATGTATTTTACATACATGGGATGCCCGTTGCTTTTCCAATCTCTAGCTTTTGCTTCACCCAGACCTCTCCCTACGGCGACGACATGATTTTTGAGAAGACGTGACCCGTGACGAGAGAATTGCCAAGCCGACCTTCGTCTTCGGAGGAGCTGGCTATCCCAAGACGTTCCGCGCGAGGCATTCAGGTTTCACCGTCAAGGATTCCCCTCTCATCTTTTCTGAGGGATCTTCCCCACGATTCCCATGGATATTGGAGGTAGTGAGGATAACGCCATGTAGCTTGGAGGCTAGCAACGCCTAGAGATGCGCCCACTTCTTTGGAGGTCATGTTCGTCCACCTTCCGTCTACATGCACCTGAGCTCGCCAAGTTTCATCGGGTATGTGCCATCGAAGGAGAGGAGCATCATCCATAGCTCGAGGGAAGGTAGTCTTAGTTTAGGTCTATCCTTTAAACTTCTCTTGTATCGCTATTTACGCTTCTTGTATAACACCCTAACTCTTAACCTCATACGTTCCAGTCGTATTCAGCTAATTATTAGTCGTTACTCCTTTGTTTCAGATCTTGACTTACTTTTCTTCAAAATACGATTAACAAAATACGACTAAATTTTTCTTTTTGAACTCAAGTACTTAAAATGCGACCACGCTGCGCATAATACCGACTATTGAACGTAAGACACAACACAATAGGACACGTCATTATAATAACCATGAATAAACCATAGAATAATCACAACATAAATTATAGTAGGATATATCATAATCATAACATTACAACGATGTCCTTATAAATATAAGGACACCTAGGGGTATCAATTACACCAAACAACTTTAACTAATGTAAAGCAAAATGTTAACAAGGTTCTTAAAGATTCCTCATGCTTCCGCTCTGTGCCCTTGAATTCTTGCTAAACGACGCTGGTTCCTACGCCCGTGCCTCAAGGAGATCACACATCCGCATCAATCCGTTGGATAATCACACGAGAGGGAAAAACAAAGGGGTGAGAATACTTATTCAAGATTCTTGTAACACCCTTCACACCATAAGGCCATGCTTAAGCCATAACCTTATAATGAGCAGTTGTTACTTGTTTTTTTACTTGACCTTTGAGGAGTATATATATATATATTACATATGAGCTCTTTTCTTGGTAGCATAAAACACTTTCTCTCTAGATGTAAATTTGACCATAAATAATTTATCAAAAATACATAATTGTATTATTGGACAACAAAGCAACACCATATATAACTCTGTCAAACCCTTCCCTGGTCCACGGAAACCCTCTAGTCTAGGTAGGGTACTACTGAACATTCACCCAAAAGAAAATAAAGTAACTGACTAAATTCTCTATTATCGGTCCTTCAAGAAACCTTGGCCAGGTGATTGGAGTTCCACAATAAATCATCAACATAGCAATCTATAAAAATATAACAACGCAGGAATGTAGATAAAGATTCCCATAGGAAAAGTACTAGTTACTACACAATGATATATGACATAACGTTAAAATAATTAAAGTATTTTCAATTTCTTTTGAAATATCAACTTGCTTATCCACTCTTACTTATTAAATACAATATTATGAGTACACTTATGCTTGAGAATATAAGGTCATAGGATTCATGATATACTTCTCATCTAATATATTTCTACTGTAACACCTCGTGTTACATTCTGATATAGTTCACTTGTTGTAGTACCTCGCACTACAACCTAATATAATTTATTCTGAATCCATAAGCTTATAATCGAGCAATTGATATGTAGTTAGTATCATTATTTCTCTGACTTACTTGGTTAGCTACTTTAAACTTAATGAGAATACATAGGACTCTTCTGAATACTTCTCTGGATTTTCACTGTCAACGATGTAAGCCTCACGTTACAACCTGAATATAGTTCACTAGATGGAGTACGTCTACTACATCTCATCTGAAGCCCCATCTTCTCCAGTACATCCCTTTCTCAAAACGATGTCACGGGTCGCGATTACAACCTTATATAGTTCCAAGGGCGTAGCACGTCTACTACTCCCGTGAATCCATGAGCTTACCATTAAGCAATTAATATTACATAAGGTGTATATCTTCAGTCTTCTTCTTCGTTTGGAACTCTATCATGTAGTTAGGAATTTCTTAATTATAAAGTAAAATCTTCTTAATAGTTCTATATCTCATACTTCTTCCTGAGATTTTCCTAAAATCTCCTTAACTCTTATGAGATTTTCTCTAAGTCTCTTAATTACTTAGAACTTTTCTCTTGAAAATCTCTTAAATTTCTTATGAGATATTTTCTTTAGATCTTATGAATTCTTATGAGATTTTTGTTCAAATCCTGAAGTCTTATGAGATATTCTATTCAAAAACCTCTTGGATTCTTATAAGAGCTATGGAAATCTTCTAAACTTTTTATGAGTTCTTTCTTAAGAAAACATTAACATTTACGAAATTTTCCATATAATCTACTAAATTTTTTATGAGAATTTTCTATAAAAGCTGCTAGCTGTTATGAGATTGCTGAAAGTCTATTAAACTGTGATGAGCTTTTCATAAAAGTATTGTTACTTGACGAGATTTTCTCAAAAGTCTCTAATCTTTTATGAGATTTTTTTTTAGAAAACTTATAGAATTTCTTACCTTATAATTCTTAAATCCTTTAGAAAATTTAACCAAGTGTATTGCTTAGATTTCAGAGTTTTTCTTCTATGGATCAAAATCTCATCCTTTTTATGAAACTTTAGCATCATGTCTCAAAATACCAAACTTGCAGATTTTTATAAAATATTCTGGTTATATTCTTGTAAATTTTCCAGATTTCTCATTCTCTTTAGGAATAAAAAATCTCTCATTTACATAGTTAAATTTCTTACAATAATTGCTCAATTCATGAAGCTTTCATTCCTAGTATCCTTTACATCATCAAGCTCAAACATATATATTAAAATTAAATTTCAGATTTCACAACAAAATTTTCAAGCATGTATCAAGAGTTATATTAGCAAAATAGCCAAACAATCACAAGGCAACAAACTAGAATCCTTTACCTTTTATCCAAGTTTTTTGGCTAAACTTTTCTCTAACTTTTCCTCCTCTAATCCAAGCCTCAAACCCATTTTCCAACCCATGTATTAGCCTTTGTGGACAGATTTGAAGGGGAAAACAAGGTTTTGGATTGAGTTTGATGTAGAGGAATTGTCTTGAGCTAGTTTAGGTGTTTAGCTGTAGAGTTTCCTTAGAAAATGGTGGTTTAGTGGTGGTTCAAAAAGAAACATGAAGAAGGACAAGAGAAAAGAAGGAAACGTGAAGGGTGACCAACAGAATGAAATGCTATTCTTCCTTTTCTTTTCCCTTTATATAAAAACCAACTTGGGGCCAAGTAATAGGTATACCTATTATTGGATCATTTTGTCTTGTTTTTGCATTGAAAATATCTATATTTATTTAATTGTTATAAGTAAAAATTATTGGAATCTAATAATATAAATTATTTTTATCAGACTAAGTGTTTTGGTGTCCGGTTATTACCATTTCTGTGTACAATTATATTACTATTTTGGTACCGATAAATCCTAAACAATTTATATTGGGTTAAAAATATTTATTTAACTTTATCATTATTTTTTCAATATCTTTATACCAACTATATGTTTTATTCTATATCTCCAATTAAAATATTATTATATTAATTTTTTAATAATATTAAATTAATTTTCTTTTTTTTTAATTTTTAATTTTTTTTACAAACTCCTCATATTATTCTAATCATAACTGTATCTGGAATTTTCAAAATCCCTATAGATTATTCACAATTAATTATTTTATCACAATAATACTAAAAATTGAGTCGTCACAATTCTCGAGTAAGCTCCCAGGACTATAACACAAGTGTCATCGCCATCGCCCAAGCCACTTTGGTTTTTCGTTATAAAAAGGTGTGCATGCATAGGTTCAATTTAATTTCTCAATTCCATTATTGAAGTGGGTTTCTTTAGTATGAGTCTTGATAGTATGAATGAGGAGATTTTTATGAATGTATGGCAATGCTTGAACATGAAGGCACACGTAGATAACACTTATCACTTAATCAAAACATCAATGAGACATATGCATGTGCGTCTTTTACTTTTCATACTTGAACTCCATGAGTTCCTTTCATAACTTTTTCCATCCTCATTATGGTCACCAAAATCTACCCAACATGCCCGGCCAACGATTTTAACATAGTCACCAAAACTCCTAATCACCCATCGCCTAGGAATGAGCTCATTAACTAGCCATCGCTAGATTCATCCTGGGTAAAAAGGGGAAACATATCTCTTCCTTGGATCACCCCATACAACCCTTAACTTAGGAAGTCATATTGGGATCATTTCCTCTTTATCATATCTTGTATGAATGCAACATGAGCATGCAACCATAGAACCTCATATGACATATCATATATTCTCATGCATTGTAAACATAGCATACCACATCATCATAGCAACATGCCATAATACTCATAAAGTCTCATGTTCATGATATTAACATATTCACGTCATTATGAGTATGCCCACTGGTCTCATGCTCACATCACACCTGTAACAACCTAACATCTGACCCAATACTACTAGTAAGTACTTAGGTCAAATATCAGTCATTACTTACTATCATGGTTCTTTTATGAGAAAGAGAAATAACTTAAAGAAAATACGAGCCACTTTTTTTTTTTCTTAAAATAAAAGCCGCGCGTATCTTATCGGTTCGGTATCATAAAGTGTGGAAATATAAACATAGAAGTGGCTCAGATCAAATATAACATCACATTGAAATACTTCATACATAATAATATGCCTACCCTACCCAGGATTCTTCAGACATGAGATGATGCAAATACAACTGAAACAAGAAATACATGTAAATAGAAACCACAAAACCAGAAATCATAAAAGGAACACCCCCTCCCAAGAACATCTAAAGTGGATAACCTCAATACAAAAGAAGGTTTATCCGTTCTACATGTAGTGCGTGCACTAAGGACTACCCTCTATCCTAAAGCTAATGCCATGGGTAAGGCGGCGTAACCAATCCATGGACGAAGTGCGTCTGGAGTAGGCACTCGAGCAGGTCCTCCATGATGAAGCTCGGCTGGAGCGGGCATGGTGGAAGGCTGGACATTTCCCCTACGTCGAGGCCGTGGACCGGGTCCGGGGCTCTCCGAGGCTGAGTCACCGTCTCCTCACTACCCATGGGCATATGCGGTGGAGTGGGGGAGTCCTCTGAGGGATCCTCCTCCGAGTGCTGAGTGAGGGGCACGTACTGGTACCCTTCCAGGGGAGAGTGAGTTGGTAGAATCCTCTCATCAGGCGTACGGGCGTGCTCAAAAATCATCGCATCATCATAAGGAGACGTCGGGGTAAAGAGGTAGCTATCTGGATGAGAGAAGGGTCGTCCAAGAAATGCGAACACACGAACGGTGCAAGAGCCCTCAAAATGAAATGACCCAAGCTCTGGGTCATGGTGGATCTCCCATGTCGGCGTGTCAATGAATAGGATGAAGGTCGCCATCTCGAATCTGAAGACGTAATGGAAAGAGAGATAGAGGGAGTGAGTTTTCTTGCTAAAGAAACTCAGGAGGGTTTTCCTCCTATTCTATGTGTCATCATCTACGTCTCCAGGGTTCTCGGTTTATTTATAAAACCATGGACATATATTGGTTCAATTATGAGTTTTCTAAAATCTCAATTTCCGAGAATCCGTTCTTTTTAACATGGCACTTGTGTTACATAAGCTATATACTTGAATTATAGAACGTAAATCATGCAACTGGGTACATAGGACATAAAGCATATAACTGGGTACATGGAACATAAAGCATATAACTGGGTACATGGAACATAAAGCATATAACTTCGTTACATGGAACATAAATCATATAACTTGGTTACTTAGGTGACATAAGAACCTTTACTTAACTGGGCCCCTAACTTTCTCCCTTTTGAGAAATCTCTAGGTTATGAGCTCATACCACACTAGTCGTCACTAGCATCTAGACTTCATCCCTTGGGATAAGTCAACTTCCCGACCTTAAGTACGGGTTTAGGGGGCTAGAATCACATCGTCCCCACCCTTCGTTTGGTGGTTTCAAAGGATTACATTCTCATATCTTAAGTCACCCTAAGTTTAACATGTTACTTTGAGATGCCGCATAATTAATGCGTAACACAAAAATTACTACTTCGGCATCTCTAAGGTCTTTTAAAGAAGCAATAACGTAAGGGTACAAAACTATTATTTAAGGATAATAGTTACATGGCACCATATATGTCATGAGATAACACATCAATTCATCATTAAATGCGAGACACATAATCATCCCTTAAGGCAGAAATCTCTAATCGGGTAACCTCAAACTATCCCATTGTTTTCTTGCATGCTAATGGGATTGATTAACCTCATTACCATAATCCATTAAGTTCTAATTCCTAATTAATTATGGTTGGACAGCTTATGTAGTTGTTCACATTTGATGAATTATGTGTTCTAGAAAAATGCGTTTTAAGCCCTTTCTCGCTTCCGACTTTGTCTATGGTGCAGTAATTAATACCTAAGCCAATTATGAGTCACTCCCGCACATCTAGGCATATTATAATGTGATTCTAACTATTTTATCAAGGCTGGGCAGAAACTAACTTTGCCATTCTTTAGTAGTTCTAGAATTCACATATTAGGCAAACAAAGTCACTAATGATGCTTTTAAATGTCTAGAACAAATGTCACATACTTAGCAAGGTAAATCAACATATTTAGACCACCCAAAACAGAATTTAAGGTGCTGGAACTGTTAAGGCAGAACCGAAACCCTTAAGGCATAAAATCATGAGAAAAACCTTACTTTCAAACATATAACTTGCTAGTTTCTCTTAGAACCTTTTTGGGACTTCAAAACTCCATAAGATCAAAGTTTATTTTGCCAAAACTCAACATAAAACGCCAAGGGCAGTAGCCATTTAATCTTACCCTTGATCAAGATGCAAAACTTGAAAACTTGTTTAAAACCTTAGTTGGGTGCATCTAAGCTTAGAAAAATTCTAAGTCATGCATTATAGGCCCTTGTAGTTAAATGAAACTCATCCTAGAGCCATTTACACCACATGGCCGAATGATATTCAAGGAAGTACCTCCTTGATTTAATTCTTTTCTTAGAATGAAAGGGGCAAGTCTTTGAGCTCTAAAGTTTTAAGTGACGACATTAAAATAAACGTGCTATGCATTTCATTTTATAGCCTTTTTGAAAGTAAAGTGATAACACAAAGTAAATATGAAATGCATCTCCATTCTTATTCTTAGCGCTTAGTGATGACTTGAAATATAAAATGAGATGCAAAGCTTGAAACATAAACGTGCTAGGCAAAAGATAAACATGAGGTGCAAGGTTCAATTCTTTATTTTAGTGCTCTAGGCCTCTTGAAGTTTTCACTCCAAATCAACAATCAACTTTAAGGTTGAAATAGGTAGGCTTTGAGATTAATTAAGTGATGATGCACATTCTCATTTTAATCCTTAAGTTGCTTAGTGATGGCTTGAAATTAAACATGCTATGCAAAGCATAAAAGTAAACATGGATGCAACTTCTTTTATATCTTGTTTAGAGCTCTTGCAAGACTTTAAAGGAAACAAAGTTTCATCCCATAACTCATCCTCACAAGAAAAGAAACACTAGTGTTGCTAAGTTATGTAAAAAGAGCCAATACCTCCACCAAGAACCATAAGGTGGCCGAAACCTCATCATGAGGAAACAACCATATATATATTTTTTTTTGAACTCTAGGGACCAAGATCTTGGTGATTCAAACACCAACATCTCAAGTCCTCATCATTGAGTATTTTTACAATGCTCTACATTTCTTAACAAAACAAAACTCATGACCAACATAAAGGAAAGAAACCGAAACACACTTGGCCTAGAAACCAAGTTTAGGCTCTAGAGTTTTGTTCATGTGACCTACATCAACATGAAGCCCTCATCATCAAGCTACCATTTTTCCAAGTCCCAAAGGCCTTCATGGCCGAAAACTCAAGAAAAAGAAATGGGGTTTTCAAAGGTTCAAGAGAAACATAACTATGTCTTGAGAAAAACTTGGAAATAATAAACTTATCTTAAGAAAACTCAAGCTTTAGAGGTTGTTCATGTGACAAACATCAACATACAACTCTCATCATCAAGCCCTCCTTATCTTGGCCCTAAGGCCGAAAATGAAAGGGAAAGAAAAAGGAGAAACCGAAATGAACTTGTGAGAGAAACTCACTACAACACAACTTTCAAGCAAGATCAAACATTGAGCATTAAGAAAGCATTCTTGAAAAGCTCCCTACCTAGAGTTTGAGATTGAGAGGAAGTGAAGAAGATGAAGAAGTTGGAGAAGATGGACTCTTAAACTTGAGAGGAAAGAAGACCCCAAAGTGCTCTAAACTCTAAGCTTTAGTGAAATGAACAAAGGTGCTTCAAGTTCCCTAAGCTACCTATTTATAGAGAAGTAAAATGAATTAAATAATGGTGGCCTTTTGGGGAAAAGAAATGTCTTTGTTCAAAGCATGGTGTTAGTCATTCAAAGCATGGTGAAAAGTCTAGCTATGCATGTCCTAAAGCATGGCTAGAATTGTAGCTTATTTTCAAACCTTTTTAAATGTATAAAATTACAAAATTTTGGGCTGCCAAGGCTAAGGAACCGTGCACCCTATGCCCAAAAAGAGGAGAAAATTTTCTAGACTTAAATTCCCAAAGCATAGGTAAGGTGTTGTAAGACATGGTGTCTTGAAAAGTTTGATAGAAAGCTTGAATGACCACAAAAACAAATCATTCTTTTTGAATTTGAAAGACATATTTCTTTTTATTTTAGAAGTGAATTGAAAACCTTGATTGACCATATAAATTATTCTTTGAATCTTGAAAGACATTTTTCTTGGAAGTTGAACATTGATTGAAAGTGTTCAAGACATGTGTCATAAGATAGCTTGACCACTTAGACTAATTTTATGTGATTTCTAGGGGGAGGGTGGCGCCACTTTTGGCAGCCTTGGGAAGGAGAAATATCTCCTCAAATCATGGTCTAGAAGTGTGCTTTGGTGTGACATAGATTAGGCTTAGGATTGATGGTTGTCAAGTAGGTACTCTAGGTACACTATTTGGTTAATTAAAACTATAGACCCCTAGGTTAGAGGTGGTTGAGAAGGTTTAATGGAGTCAAAGCCTCCAAGACTAGTGATGTGAGTGTGACAACTTCTCCTTGAAAGAAGATGATGTGAATAGTGGAAACACTATTCAACACTATTCACAGATTCTTTTTCTTTTTAAAGAAAGAGACTAGAATGAAGTTTGAATTTCCCCAAGCAATTTTAGGTTCCAATTAATTTCAAATGATGGTTTTGGCCCTAGGTTAATTATGGAAATTAATTAACCTTTAATTAGAGCCTAATATTGCTTAGGTTTAGAGTTAACACTCATTAAGCTGAAAATGCGATATGCAAGGGCAAAATCGTAATTTTTACCAAAACTTGCCCGGACCTCCCGGACTTAAGCAAACATAGTTCATGCCTTAAAATCATTGTTTTAAACCTCGGGACGAAGTCCGGGTAAAACGGAACTTAAAACCTTAATTCCTGTTACCAGGGTATTTTGGTCATTTAAGCGTAGAGATCTCATAAATGAGGTTTTTCTGCTCCGTTAGGCATTCGCACTCAAACAATCCCCTTCATATAACATATGAACCCTATGAGGATGGCCCAAAGCCGCCCGTCTAATTTTCGGGTGAAAACGACCTCAGGGGCATTTTGGTCATTTTGAAAGTTTAGCGAAAATCTGGCGTTACAACACCTCCTATCTCATGGTGTCTTATGCTTTAGTCCTTATGGATCTTAAACTTATGTTCCAATTATCTTAATACCCATATTACATCTTTATTACACCTAAGAGATCATTACTTATAATTCTCAATAAGATTTAGGCTTACTAAAAATTCCAAACAGCATTATGTATTTTGGGTAGGAAATTATCATATGATTACGGGTTCTAGAATTTCCTTTAGACCCTTTTTAAGATCTGTCTTCGCCTACGACTTTATAATTAACTCCTAAACCAATTATGAGGAATTCCCACACATATCCACTAATTATAAATTATTTTCCTTTAAGTCCAATTATGCTAAAGGTTTGCATATTTCCATAGTTAGGTGTTCTAGAATTCTAAATTTGAACCCTTTTTAGTTACTTAATCTTTTCTAACTTCTCCAAAATGTTCCTTACTTCACTCAAACATAATTTTACACATTTCCACACCATAAAACAGATTTAGTACAGTAGCCAAACATCAAGGCAGAAGGAAACCATAAGCTTCATAGAATTACATAAATCATGAATTAAAATGCATACAAGTTGCTAGTTTCTCTTGGAATTATTTTAGGAACTCAAAACTCTTTTAGAAACCAATTAATCTCATTGAAATCGTATAAATATATGCTAGGTCATTAGCTAAAACATTTAGCTCAAGGAATGAATTTAAAACATAAAACTTTGTTCATAAGGTCCCTTGAGTACATCTAGTCTTAGAAAAATTCCAAGACTTTAGACTATGGGCACTTATGATTAGAGGAACTCATCCAAGTCCATCATCATCACCACAAAGTCGAATGGCATTCCTTGAAATGCCTCCATTTTCTAAAACTTTATGCAAGATACTTGGGCAAGTCTTTGAGCTCTAGTATATTTAAGTGATGGCTTAAACTTAAACATGATATGCACTTATTTTATTCTTCATTAGAAAGTAAAGTGAGAGCATAAATAAATATGAGATACAACCTCATTATTATCTTTAAAGATTAAGTGATAGCTTGAAATATAAACATGAGATGCAAGCTTGGAATTTAAACATGATAATGCAAGTCCATTTTGTTAATCTTGTTTAGTGATGACATCAAAATAAACATGCTATGCAAGGCATAAATGTAAACATGTGTGCAACTCATTTATCTTAGCTAGAGCTCTTACTAACACCCTAATAATTAACCGAATACACCTAGGTTGTATTCGATTAATTACTAGACTTTACTCTTTGCTTCAATTCTTTCATCATACTTTGAAAATACTTAGTGAAATTACGAGCCATTTTTTTTGTTAAAACATAATTGAAAACGTGAGCCGCGCATAACGTGAACAATAATCAAAATAAAGCGATAACGTCCAGACATAGCATGAAAAACACATCATATTGGCTCCATCATATAACATCCATAATTACATAACACATAGATAGTTTGCCTACCAACAAAATAAGACTAGGTGTAGGCAATCTAACAAAACATAAATAATCTATGGATGGAAGGACATCCATTAATGGCACCTAGTAATAACACTCCAAGGATAGGGATAGATATCTGAAATATACGAGTGAAGGATCAAGTTCAGCTACCAGGTGAAAGCCTCAATGTGATTCACGAATGCTTCCTTCCTTTTTGAAGACGAGATGGAAAGAAAAAAAAGAGAGTGAGTGAGAAACTTATAAAAAGAATCTCAGTAGGGTACTCACCTCATGATGCATTGTGTCATCATCATCGTCCCAGGAACCTCGGGGTTATAATGAAATAATGAGCATGCTAAGATTGATTTATTAAGTTTGAAAATATACTTTACCGAGGTTCGTCGATTTTAATCATGCGTCTTATAATGCATCATAAACTTAGCATGTCATGTATATAATGAAATTTTCCTTTCATATATATTAACATAGTTATGCATAAAATCATATCATATTCCTCATCATCATTTCATAATACTATGCATAGCAGAACATCATATTTCTCATCATCATCTCATAAATACTATGCATAGTAGAACATCATATTCACATAATGCATTTACTTAGTTTCTTAGGTGACTTAAAATTTCTTTCATCATCATTTTCCTAGGCCACCCTATACTCCACCCTTTTGGGAGTAATCTAGGTTATGAGCTCATACCTTATTAGTCGTCACTAGCATATACTTATCCCTTTTGATAAGTTAAAATCCCGACTCTACCCTTTTGAGAGAACGGGCTAGGGGGCAAGAATCACCTTTTCACCATCTATAGTCTGATGGATCTAAAGGATCAATTTCTTATCACCTTTTCACCATCTATAGTCTGATGGGTCCAAAGGATCATTTCCTTATAAGTTTAAGTCACCATTAAGTCTTAGCATGTTATATCATAATCATCAAGATGCATGAACATTCTCATTGTTTGCAATAGCAACTATAACATGCAAGCCATGAAATCATTCAATAATATCAAATTCTTAGTAGGCATTACTTCATCATATAAACTGACATTCCAAAGCATCAAAAGATGTCATCTAAAATTCTCTAAAGCTCCCTTAAATAACCGAACTCTAAAGTTGGGTAACCTTAATTATCAAACTAATTACTTATGCATCTAAGGGATTTATTACAATCAATTATAAGCCTTAAGAACATTATTAGACTATATGGTAGCATAGATAGTAAGTTGTTCTTAAGGTTTTACGTGTAGAAGTTACGTTTTTAACCCTTTCTCGTTACGACTTTCCCTATGATGCTAAAATTAATTACTAAACCAATTATGAATCATTGTCCCTTATCTAAAACATAATAATATCTGGTTCTTAAGGTCACTAAAGGCTCTGACAGAATGCATAAATTTCATTCTCTAAAGTTCTAGAAATCTTGGTTTACGGTTTTCTAGGAAGCTAGTTTTATCTCTAACATGCATAGAATCATTCCTTTAGCAATAAACCATAATTATCACAACTTCAAACATATTAAATCATCATCATTTATTGGTACTAATCTCATATCAGAAGCCGAATCATGAACTTCATATAATTGTATAAAATCACATTTTAAGTGAACATAAAATATTAGTTTCTCGTAGAATCCTTGCAAAGCTTTAAAACTCTTTTAGAAACTAATTCTTTTTGAAAGAATCTTCATAATTAAAATTCTCACTTAAGATAAAAGGAGCAAGTCTTGAGCTTAAGAGATTTATGTGATATCTTAGAATCATAAACATGCTATGCAACCTCATTTTAATCTTGTCATTATAAGGTGATAACTTGGAATTATAAACATGATATGCAAATCCATTTCTTTATCTTTAAGATTTAAAGTGATGACTTGAAAATTAAACATGATGCAAGAGCTTGAAATATAAACATGATGCAAGAAATTGGAGGCGTAGTCCGCATAGGACCAGTGGGAAGGAGAACTTTAAGAAACGCGGGCATTGGACCTGAAGGGAGAAGAGAATTATTATTACATCTTTTTAAGCTCCAATCTCAAGACTTCTTAAAGAATCAAATCTTTAACTCCAATAATCTTATTTCTTTGCTTGTGATACTTGGGCAAGTCTTTGAGCTCTAGGATCTTTAGGTGATGACATAAAAATAAACATCATGCATTGATTCTTTTAGCCATTATAAAATAAAGTGAGAGCATAAAATAAATATGAGATGCATCCTCTTTATTATCTTTGAAGATTAAGTGACAACTTGAAACATAAACATGAAATGCAAGCTTGGAAATTTAAACATGAATATGCAAGTTCATTTATTCATTCTTGAGAATTTAGTGATGACATAGAAAGTAAACATGGTTATGCAAGGCATAAACTTAAACATGGATGCAAGTTCATTTTATTTCTTTACTAGAGCTCCTCCAAGACTTTAGAGAAATATAAATTCAACCCAATATATCTTAGCAAGACAAAGTGCAAAATACATCTTTCAAGTTCTAAACTCAAGATCATAAAAACATCATAAAAATATTATTCTTTAAAGCTTTGCATCAAGTGGAACTTTCAAGCTTTAGAGGCCTAACTTGTGATGGATTCACAACCCACCCTCAAGGTCCTCATCATCAAGCCATCATCTTAGTCCCACCTAGGCCATATGGCTGAATTGATTAAAGAAAAAGGAAGAAGAAAACCAAATGGAAAAACTAGAGAAAATCCATGAAATTATCATTTTGAACCAAGAACAACACTTAGCAAAACATAGAAATAAACTTAAAAACAACTCCCTACCTAATTTGATTTGAAAGAAAGGAAGAGAACTTGGTTTCCTTGAGTGAAATGAAGCAAAATATCCTTGAAAAGCTGAAGGGAGAATTTGGCCAAGAGAAAGAAAGAAAGAAAGTTTTTGGTGCTCCTAAGACTAGAATTTGTGTAAGTTATGAACTAAGCATCTAAACTATCTTCAAGCATGCCTATTTATAGAGATTTTGCAGCTCATAAATGGACAAAGGAAGGAAGGAAATCTGACCAAAAATTAGAGGAAAAAAAATAAGGAAGAAAATCATTTTGTTTGGTGGCTTAAAACATGGAATCATGTTTCCATGTTTTCATGATTCTTTGTTTTCATTCTTTGGATTTTTGTGTAATAATTTTCTGACTTATTACTCAATAATTTCAGTCATTACAGCCTTGTGGAAGAGGATTTTGTGTGTTCCATGTATTATTTAGGTGTAGGCAAGGTATTCATGCAATTTAGAGAATTTACGGTTAAGGGCTTAAGTGAATTACTAAGCAATTTGGGTGTTTTAAGCAATTTTAGGTTCTAATCAATCTAAATAAATAATTTTGACTCTAGATTAGTGATTAGAATTTAATAAGCTTTAATTTGAGCCTAATATTGCTTAGGTTTCATTAGACGAATCGAAAATCTCAAAAATTGCAAAACTTACAAGAGGGGCAAAACGGTCATTTTACTTAAAAATTGCCCGAGACTACCGACTTAACCAATGGTTAATCATGGCTTAAAAACACCTTTTAACACATTTTAGTGAGGTTCGGCTAAGTCGGCACGCAATCGGATTAAAACGGCAGGGCGTTTTGGTCATTTCGCGCGTCGAAACTCAAAATTGAGATTCTTCTCCTCTATTAACACTCATAACACAAACAATCCCTTATTAACATCAAAACATTCCCTTGAGGATGGGTGGGGCCCACGATCCTCATTTTCTAAATAACCTCAGGGCATTTTGGTCATTTTACACGTATAGAAATTTGGGTTTGCAATACTTGCACGAATTGCTCCTAACTTCTCTTCTAACGTTATATTCCTTTATTAAGGATTGTTTGGTCTCAAATTTTATATAATATTTACCTACGGTAATTCGGTAATTCCTAATGACAGTAAAAATTACAGTAAAATTGGGCTTACACTTACAAGACTTTAAAGGAATATCATAACCTTAACCCATTATGCATCTTAACTTCATAAAGTGAGCTTTAGAGTTCTTTGCACAAGACTTCAAAGAAGTCTTTGGTTTTGAACTTCATCATTAAGCTCAAGAAGACACAAAGCTCAACACTTTGTCTAAACAAAATACAAGAACTAAGTCATATTCTTTATTTTATTGCTCATGGGCTTCAATTAGAGTAAAACTCTTAGAATGGCCGACCAACTTTAAGGTTGGCAAGGGTAAGCTTAAGCTCTTTGAAAACATGAGATTAATTTTCTTTAACAAAACTTTTTGATCTACTTAACATTTTTAGCAAACTTTGTTCAAATAAAGACAAAGGAAACCGAAATCTTTCAAAGGAAAAAGGGAAGAAAGTCGAAGCCATTCAAGAAAGAAAGGAAGAGAAACCGAAAATTACATCAAAAAAAGAAAGAAAACACAAGCATGTATGGTCCAAGACCAAGTTATTTCAAGCTTTAGAGGTTTCTCACAAGACATCAACAAGTCATTGTCTTAAAACCTCATCTTCAAGCCAAAGTTTTCCTCATGGAAAGGCCTCATGGCTGAAAGAAGAAAAAGGAAAGCTTAGAAAAACCAAGAGAAAACTAGAACTTTGCTTAAGAAAACAAGTAAAACTTCAAAACAAAACGCCTACCTAAGGAAGTCTTGAAGAAATGGAGGAAAGCTTGGATCCTTAATGAAATGAAAAGGCAAAATCTTCTCTTGGATGGCAATGAGGATTTGGCCAAGGGGAGAACACAAGGAAGATGGATTTTCCTTGAAAAAGTAAGCTTGGAAATGGAAAGGTTTGGTGTTTGAGAGGTGGTTTGAGGTGAGGGAGTGGTGGTTCAAGGTTGTTTGTGGTGGTGGAAAGGTTTCTTTGATGGTGGAGGAAGAACAAGATGAAGAGAAATTGAGAGAAAAAGAGAGAAAATGCAAGAAAGCTAAACTTGGAAAATGATCTAAAGTGCAACCAAGTTCTCTAAGGCTTGGTATTTATAGAAAAAATGAAACTTTGTGGCTGATTTAGGGAAGGAAAGGTCGACGATTTTCAAGGCCAAGGGAGGAAAATATCTCTTAATTGGTATGGTTGTGAGTATGGGCAAGGCATGGTGAGGTATGGCTTCAAGCATGGTCCAAAGCATAGCTCAAGGTATGGTCTTTGGAGTGAAACAAAATCAACATGTGACATAAACCAAGGGTATACATTTCGACCAGAATTACAGCCTAAGGGGAGGAGAAGTTGGTCATGTAATGGTGGTTTAGTGATGTGTTTAGGTATTTCTTTGATTAAGGTTTTGATTAGGAGTTTGTAAGAAAGTGTTTAGGTGAGGTAATTGGCTAATTAAGGTTGTCAAAACTTGATTAGGAGAGTGATCTTGCTAGATTAACAATTTAAAATCATTCTTTTTGTCAAACGAGGTATGGGCACAATTCCTTAATTTAAGGAATTGGAGAGAGAAAACACTATTCAAGATTTTACGACTAGGAATCTTGAATTAAAGAATGCAATTAGAGTTTAACTAAGCAATCTTAGGTCCTAATTAACCTTAATAAATTATTTTGACTCTAGATTAATTATCAAAATAAATTAATCTTCGATTAGAGCCTAATATTGCTTAGGTTTGCTTAATTGCGTCATTAGGCTCACTATACACCGTTCTAGGGGCAAAATGGTAATTTCGCACTAAAACTACTCAGGACTACCAAGCTTAACCTGTTGCTAAACCTCACTTAAAAACATCATTTAAAACCTTTTGGTAAAGTCCGGTTCAACCGGCACGAAACGATGACAAAAGCCACAGGGGCGTTTTGGTAATTTCGGGTTGAACTCAAAAAATGAGATTCTTCTGTCTATTACCACACATAACACATATAATCCCCCTATCAACATCAAAACATCCCTTGAGGATGGCCGGACGAATCCTCATTTTCCAAGTAAAATGACCTCAGAGGCATTTTGGTCATTTGTACACAGGAAAATCTGGTTACATCTTGTATTATATATTTTTCCTAAATTAAGCTGCCCACTAGTCTAGGTATGACTTTATATTATCTTTTCAGTTATGTACCAAACTATTATGATTAATATTATGATGGATGTTCTTATGATTGAAATGTTCCTTATTGTTTTGGTTTGGTATGATTCATTTGCTTTACTTTGCATGATTTAGTTGCTCTTCCGCTTTACGTTTCATTTACGTTGTATGCAAAGGCTCGCATTTTGTTTTACGTATAGTAATTTATTTCAAAAAAAAAATTTCCATATTTTCCACTAAGTGATTTCACAAATGAATTTAAAAGGACGTAATAACTAATAATTAATCTTAATACGTTCTAGGCGTGTTTGGGTTAAATATTAGGTGTTACATTATTGGTTGCTCCATCTCGCTGAAGATAGGTTATTGGTTATAACGAGTTAAGCTATGCATAATTTTGGTTTTGTAGTGCAGAATTTAGGAATATGTATTATTCCTATTGCAAATGGGTGGAAGTAAAGGCTGCCATCCTTTTCATGTGGATTTAAATCAAGTGCCTATTGGATTTTTCATGTACACATTTCCAACCAGTTGTTTGATAAGCTTGCAAAGGCCAAAGTGTGAAAACCTTATTCTTTTACCCGAACCTACTATTTTGCGAGCAATTCCTTCCTTTACTAATTCATGCAATGCTAAAATAAGAATGAAAATCGAAGTGTTTTTTTTTTAACAAAGAGGTTTTTGCGAGTCCTATATAAATTTCCCTTTTTGAAGGCTTTAAGCCACAATTTTCCCACTAAAGCCTCTCCCTTCTCTCTTCTGGACAAGTGTTTCTCAACAATGCCTCTTATTTTTAGCCTTGCACACTCTAGTTGTTCTTCAATTCTCTTTAGTAAAAGAAATATTAATTCTTCAAACGAAGTACCTCCAATAGGTGTTAGATATTCTTTTGTCAGACAAAACAGTTCATGCCAATTTATGAAAACTCATGCATCAAGGCTATGTTATAACCTGGAATTTTATAAACAATAGTGATTTTCTATAGGAAAAATATTTTTTTCCATTTCGTATGATATGCCTACATGCGATATTCCTTTCATCCCCTGTATTCTCCATTCACTGGAGGGATGGGCACTCTGCCAAGACACCAAAGCAAGGATGATGGACAAGAATGAAGTATATGACTCTCTTACAAAGCATGGGACAAATTATAAACTTCCAAAAACAAGTTCAGAGGAGCATGAGCACTTGAGGAGACTAAGAGCCCGTAGTGAAAAGACTAACCACACATCCCTTTTCATCATCTATCACTGAAGGAAAAATCAAGATCCTTAACCTATACCCTCTCACTATGCTTTCAGTTACTACCCTCATCCTCAAGGAAAAAGGAGAATAACACTGGTAGTACTTTTGCCGATCCTTGTTTCATTTTTCCACATTCATTTTATTACACACACACAATGTAACCATCAATAATCCATCTCAGCCAACACAAATCTTGGCCCAAAATATCCTTAAACCATAATTACGAAAGCCATAGCAACATCCTTATTAAAAGAAAAACCAAACAAACATAATCCTCATTCAAACATAAACAAAAATCACAGCAGAATAAAAATCAGAAACAATTATTCTCAGCCAAATTTAGTCCAAGCAGTCCATATACACACCAAAAATAAATAAAAATAAAAATAAAAAAGGGTAAAAACAAAGGCGAGAGGAAGAGGATTTCACCACCCCGCCGGGAGTGCTACTTACACCCCCACACCGGTTGCATGCCACAAAACCCACTCACTACCACTTGAAAGGGACGATACACACGCTGCTCCTCCCATGCCAGCCGTCATTCGCATGGCCACCACCGAATCGCGGCTCCTCCACCACGAGCCCATCTGGTGTACATCCCTTGAACCACGAACCTCTAATTGCACAGACATGAGATCGAACTGTGACACCCTACCTCACCATGGTAGAGATCGGCCTCCTGTCAAGCCGTTGCGTATCCACCAACGCAGATCAACCTCTTTCTTGGCCACCTTCACCTCCCCCTTGCATGCACTTCAGCTGCGAGTCTCGGCTTCTGCTCGTGGTCTTGTTTCTCTCCCTCACCACAGCCCCACTCGCCTCCATGCACCATGACCTGGCCCCCGAATGGCCTACCACCTCGTGACCTCCCTCGTGGCCCCTCCTCTTCGTGCCCCATTTTCTCCGTATTTCCCTCTCTCTCTTTGTCTCTATATCTCTCTATTTCCCTTAGTGTAAGCATTGTGTATGTGAGAGGAAGAGAGTGTTGTGTGTGAGAATGAGGAAGAGAGTCCTGTTTCTTGAGTGTGCGCGTGTGAGAAAGAGATCGTGTGTGTGTGTGTGTGAGAGTAAGAGAGATAATTTTGTATTTTAGTTTAGTGTGTCATCCCTAACCCATATTCTCTCTATTTCAGCCTAATAAAAATAAAAATAAAAATAAAAATGAAGTCCCTAACATTCCTACTTAGCATTTAACTGAATAATATTCTTTATGTTGTCTAGGTTCATTTGGCCATAATCTCATTCTATTCTTATTTGTGCCAGGAAGATCATGTCTTTTAAGCTGGAATTTCATCTAGTTGGGATTGTTTTGTATTATTTTTGTATGATTTTTAGAAATGCTCTTTTGGACCTCTATTGAATTTTTGTTTGGGCTTTATTTGGGTTATTTAATTTTATGTTGGTAAGGTGGCGTACTATATTACAGTTGGAGTTTTAGGCGTTGTGTGATCTTTTTTGAAATTTTCAGCAATCGCTTTAAGTCATTTGAGTGAAATTAAATAAATTGGTTTAAGAGGGTGGCCTGGTAATTTATTTGATGCTTGGTAAATTTTATG